>JAXCGZ010015107.1:40000-82500 GCA_037179515.1 Halocaridina rubra
ACATGAAATAACGACAAAGTAACTGTCTATAGATATATCTAAATAACAGTTGTTTTCATCAGAAACTTTTACGTAGTTAGGAGGCTAAGCTTAAGAAGTTCACTCTCATGGTACTTGGCTTGAGATTTACAACCGGATGCCTTTCCATACGCCATCCCTTCCCATTAACCCTGCTTGGAACCGGCACTAAGTTGGATTTTCCCCTTCAGGGCAGACGTCGTAGGTTCAAACTGCTTCGCGAAGTGAGGAAGAATCCAAGCTCTCCATTAATACGAAGGAGCTAAAACAGTAGTTGTCAACGTCCCGTGAAGGCGTGATCGTGCGTGCGTGGAGGGGGAGGGGAGAGCAAGAGGAAGCAAGGGGGTGAGAAAGAGGAAAGTAAGAGGAAAAAAAAGAGGGAATGGGAAGGTTAGAAGTGCAAGACCCGGTCGACTTTTGGAGTTCTGCAACCTCCTATGACCTACGACCCCAGAGGTCTTCGCCTCCGCGCTACGTGCTTCTGCTTCGCCCACCCGACGTTCTTCACACCTCTCTTTGTTTCCCGTTGGGGACCAAGTTCTTGAAAGATGAGTTCATATATACTAGAAACTCAGTAGAATAGACCTTTTTTTTTTATTACTAGAATAACTTTTAATTAATGTTTATACAAATACACACCTAATATTTCAGAAAGTACGAGATCACATACCTACGAAAGTATGGGTTTCCGTGTGTAACGTGATTATTCAGCTCTGATAATTTTGTAATATATATAAATGCACGTGTTACGGTACTAAAATATAGATTTTAGCACGCGCACGCACTCCATCCGCCTTAGGATTAAAGTTTCAGTTATGTTGACTTTTGGTATAAAGGATTTGCTTAAACTCCCCAAATTGTATGACATATTTTTAAATCCTTTAAATGAAACTACTCTTTGCTATAGGTATTATTAGAAAATGAGTGATCTATGCATGCTTGGCTTATAGTGCATGTGTGTGCTTTGATTCCGCCACCACCTTACACAGAGCATTGCGGCCATTGTTTATGTTTATAATAATTTTTCACATGTATTTTATATGAAATATTGTTGTTTGCAACCGGGATGGTATATGTAAAATGATTTTATTACGGATTGCAAAATATATACAACATTTACCAAATATGACGTACGGGGAACTACAATTTATTTTGATCATTTCCTTCCCTGTTCTAATTGTTGGCAACCCTGGAAATTTAATACCGAGGCTTGATCGCGTTCGCGTGCACATATATATGCATTTTCGTATCTTGAAACCGTATATTATATAAATTACAAAGTTATTAGAGCTGAATAATAAAGTTTCACATGTAAAAACAAACGGTGGGAGGTGTTGGATATGTCACTCTTTCTACAGATTTGAAATGTGTTTTGTATAGATATTTGGGAATTTATACAAAATAATAATAGTAATAACAATAATAATAATAATAATAATAATAATAATAGTAATAGCATCCCGTACATAGTATGAAAGAGCGTGTGGGTGTGTGTGTGTGTGTGTGTGTGTATGTGTGTGTGTACAAAACAGGCAAGTTAAAGTTCTCTTTTGTCGGAGCTGAACCGGTATTGGGAAATAAAGACTTGAATATCATATGCGTATGTGTGTGTGTGTGTGTGTGTGTCCGTGTTTTATAAGACGTTTTGTCTTTCAACTGGTTTGACTCTGCGGGGGTGGTAATGGGGGATCGTGGCTTATTATGCTCTTGTTCGTTAAGCCTAAAGAAATATATCTCGGTACATTCATGTGATTGTGCAGTAGGTCAATATGCATATGATTAATTTTTATTTTTGCCGTGAAATATATGCAGGAGGTTTGTATGGTCTCTATATTAAGGGGGGTTTACACGGTCACACAGTTCGTCGAACGCGGTTCGACAGACAAGTGTTTGAAGTGATGTTCGAACGTGTGAATGGAGTATTTGGTTGTCGAACACGTTCGACAAACGTGTTCGACAACCAAATACCCCGTTCACACGTTCGAACATCACTTCAAACACTTGTCTGTCGAACGCGGTTCGACAGACAAGTGTTTGAAGTGATATTCGAACGTGTGAACGGGGTATTTGTTTGTCGAACACATTCGACAGACGTGTTCGACAACCAAATGCCCCGTTCACACGTTCGAACATCACTTCAGACACTTGTCTGTCGAACCGTGTTCGACGAACCGTTTGACTGTGTAAACCCCCCTTTATAGACAAGAGATAGGTAGTTGGGTAGATAGATAGGTTAGTAGGGTAGGTAAATAGGTGTTTGAGAGCATAGATAGGTTTGCGTAGAATGTAGGTGTAATAAAAGTAATGAAACTCTGAAATATTTTGGTATACTCTTGCTCTACCTCACGTACGTGTAGTAGTTAATTGGTGTAAATTATACGCACACACCTGCATACATACATTCACGAACACACACACACACACACACACACACACACATACATATATATATATATATATATATATATATATATATATATATATATATATATATATATATATATATATATATATATATATATATATTCCCCGTGTGTTGCTGTATCATAAATTTCCAGTTATATACGCGCAGTCAGTCTGCGGTTAAGAAAATTAATGATAGCTAATGAAGTAAGAAGTTGAAGAACCTTGAAATAAAACAAAGGAAAAACTTCTAATGAAAATTACAGCGATAATCGATATACCATTGTTTTTTTTTTATGATCAGATTGGAAAGTGAGTTTATTTTGCATTATCATCACCGTCATCATCATCATTATCGTGATTGTCTTTACCGTGATCATCACTATTTTTTTAGCTGTTTATTTCATTGTTAGAAAAAAGGAAGCTACTCTTCCTAACACATGAATGTGACACTGGGACGGCCTAAGAAAATTTCCCTTATTGGATCCAGACATCAAAAAAGCATTTTAGCAAAAGTAGAAGCTTAAGGATAAGGCAGAATTAAGAGACTGATAAACAATAAAAAGACAGAGGCTGAAAGAATAGTCAGTGTAACGAAGACCTCATAATGATAGCAAAGAGAAGCAGAGACGTGGGGTTGTTGTGACTTGTCAGATGAAACGGGATAGTAAGAGATGTGTAACGAATACTCCAGAGTATTCGATGTAGATGTAGTCAATGGAAAATAACCGTAACTGAAGGAAGACTTAACACCGAGTGGCCCTGGCCAATCCAATTTAATGTTGCCGGAATGACAATTTTTTTTTTTTAAAGCTTTTGGACTTTACTTTGAATTTGCTACAGAATATCAAAGATTCTTTGAAAGATTCATTTAAGACAAAATTTTAGTGATACTTGATAATATTATGACGTTGACAAAGAATATCGGAAGTCGAGGCAAAATTTTTGAGATCAATAATATGGAAGTAAAAATGTAAAGATAAAAATGAAATTGCGACAGAATTCTCGAGATTTTTGGTGAAGTTGAATCGAAATTTCAGATATACTTTTGAAGATTAAGTTGAAATCTCATTTCAGTGATACTTGGAAACTTTCCTGTGTAGTTGAGACACATTTTCAAGAGAAACCAGGAAAGATTTAAGATGAAGTTGATACAAAATTCTAGATATACTTAGAAAGATTTCAGATATAATTAACACGATGAAGTTGAGAGGGGGTGGGGAGGTGGATTTAAAAAACAGGATGTCAGTCAACTTTGGTTGACGTCAGTGTCATTTGTGTCAGGTAGACAATCTTGAAGTGTCACTGGAATGACTTGCGCTGTCAGCATAACGCCATAGGTCAGGTTTCATTTTCTATCCCAAGAATGCTCGTGAATTTCTTTCTTAAGATATTGACTATGTTCTTTTATTTAATTAATTTTCACACACATTCTCGTAATTCTTATTGGTTATCTGATGATTAAATTCTACACATTATATATTTCGGAATTTAATTTTCGTACACAGACAGACAATGATAGATAAAGAGAGAGAAAAAATTTATTTATTAGAATTTGAGAAACTCCGTATTACAATCGAAGTTTAATTTTCAAATTTTTGTAAATTTAGAAGTATAAATATTTTGGTCATGTTTACTTCAAATTGGCATTAATATATTTTATTTGTAAAGTTTTTTCTTCGGAAAATTAACCATCCTGTTGGTAAACGAAATTTGCTCCTAGATTTAGAGAAAATTGTCAGTTGTACGTGTGGGTGATTGGGTGTATGAAAGAGTTGGATTCGAGAGAGAGAGTAATAATAATAATAATAATAAACTTTATTTCCATTTTACAATGGGTATTCGTCAGCCAGGACAAGCCCCAACCCCCCACTGTGATGTCCACCCACAGCAGTTCCTGCCAGTAAACAGCTTAAACTCTCGGTCTTGGACGGGGACCGATCTTTCGACCTCGTGAATGCGAAGCCAGCGCGTTACCACTGTACTAGCCAGCAGAGAGAGCTTGACTTTACTTTCATTTTACGCTACAACGACTCGTTCCCCTGGGGCTGCTATTCTTTCGTGGGGTAGGTTTGGGGGGAGAAGATGGAGGAGAATATCATGGTTTGCTGGAGGGAGTGTTTCTAGAGTAGATGGAAAGGAGGGGGGTGTAACTACGACAGAGAAGGTGTTATGCGTGTAAAATTGGGTGGAGGGACTCCTTTTATAAGTGGGAGGGATGATGGGGGGGATAATTTTTTGGACTAAGTAGTTATGCTATTCCAGATTAGTTTTTGTCTTCCTCTTTGTCACTGTTTTAAACACAAGTTTAGAACTTCAAGGTTTATAAATGCTTCCCGTTTATTGTTACGATTGATGTAGGCCCGCTTTCACACAAAAGTGGCACGTCGCACGTGACATGCCACGTGGCACGCCGCGTGCGACGTGCCACTTTAGTGTGAAAGCGGCCTAATACATAACAAGTCTCTGTTGTCTGAAGTTTTAAGTTTATCTTGCCTCTTGTTCTCTACCGCTTTAAGACACTACAATATAATGTGTTTATAAACACAAAAGTATCCACAAATACGCAACCTGTGTTCCTAAATATTTTCCTCATGGGAAAATTAATGGCGTAACAAGTATTCTGTATTGCTCGGGAGTCCTAAATATTGAGATTTCCTACTTTGATATTTGTTTATTTTAGTTACAAGATATTGTTGATCATCGATATGTTGGAGGTATATATTGACTTGTATTATAATCTCCTTAGTTTATTTAATTACTATTATTTTTATTTGTACATTAACAATATGTCTGTCAAGCACAGTGTTGTTTGGAACGAGTTTTGGTACATTTCTTTTGCTTGGTTGCCTTTCCCCTGATGTATGTATGACTGAGATGTGCGCACTTAAGGGGGGTTTACACAGTCAAACGGTTCGTCGAATGCGGTTCGACAGACAAGTGTTTGAAGTGATGTTCGAACGTGTGAACGGGGTATGTGGTTGTCGAACTCGTTCGAGAAACGTGTTCGACAACCAAATGCACCGTTCACACGTTCGAACATCACTTCAAACACTTGTCTGTCGAACCGCGTTTGACGAACCGTTTGACCGTTTAAACCCCCCTTTACTGTCAACCAAAATTGTATGTACTACTTACACAAGAGAGATCTTGAATTGAATTCATTTCCTTCCTTCATGATTAGGATTTGTCTTTTAACGATGTAGAACTGAAACAGGATGAAGCTTTGGAAACGGTAATTACTCTATATACATTAGTAAAAAGTAGTTTTAAGACATAACCTACCAGGTAAACACCAGCATGATCACAACAAAAAAGTCTTTTGCCAAATGAACGAATAACAACACGTGGAAGAAATCTTTTAGTGACATATGCGACAACGCTTTGTTAAAAAAAAAAAATGAGGCTAACATGGAGTGACCAACAATTCTCTATTGTAAGCTTGTAATCCTTACAGATGAATTAGAAAGAATGAGTTAGAAAAAAAAATAGCATTAAGACGCTTTTGGAAGTGGCACCAGTGATCTTAAGAGACTGTGGAGTCACCCTTTTGCATAATGCTTCAACAAACACACTAATGGATGTAGGTTTATGCAACAGTCAGAGCCTCGTCATGATGAAGGCGGGGGGGGGGGGTGGATGCTAAGGGTGGTCAGATCTAGATTGCAACTCGTGATTTTGATGAAAAGATTATCAATATTCATTTCTTCTCTTTTTTTTTTATATTCTACTGTCATATTACGTGACGTGTATAGCGTTTCAGAGTTCCTAATTATTTTCTATGTCTGTTATTATTTAATAGGATGTGTATCTATCTATCTATCTATCTATCTATATATATATATATATATATATATATATATATATATATAATATATATATATATATATATATATATATATATATATATATATATATATATATATTCTATTATGTGCACTTTCCTTCAACAAGGAAACCTGTTAATAAAGAAATAATAGCCGACTGTTACCAGCCGAGAACATCCTAATTGAGTGCTGTTTGTAAACAGGCTTCGCATTTTTGCTTATTTTGGAAATCGTGAAGTCAGCCTACTTCAATAATATTTGTCATTGTTGCCCTTCAATTTATGTAAATAACCAAATATTATTGTGTTGACCCAATAAAACTCTCTCTCTCTCTCTCTCTCTCTCTCTCTCTCTCTCTCTCGAGAGAGAGAGAGAGAGAGAGAGAGAGAGAGAGAGAGAGAGAGAGAGAGAGAGAGAGAGAGAGAGAGAGAGAGAATCTTCTCAGTATGCCAAACTATAATATACCAGCTTACATCTATAGCATTAGTCTCAACTTATCTGACCAAAGAAATTACCCACTAGAGCTGATAAATATAAAACTCCAAGGCGGTGAGATTCTAATTGCTTTAATGGGTATTAGTGATTTTATAATCTTTGTTAGTGTTAGCAATTTCTATTCCTCTGGAATTTCGCTTATCTAGAATCGAGCGACCTTTCATTCATTTGAAGTTGAGTAAACTGTGAGCGGAACCACAACGTTTTCCATTTTGATTGGTTTTAAAGGCACAATCAACCAGTCAAATAACGCGTTCCTCTCCTCTAGATATCTTCTTATGATGCCGATGTTTTTATGAGGCGTCTGATCTACCCTGTCTAGTTTTTATGGCCCCCATATAAGTACATGGTAACAAACCGTGATATTTCGTTGATATGTCGGATGGGAAGGAGGAGAGATTGGGTTCCAATCTACCCGGTAAAAGATAAAGGTTTTTAACGAAAAAGCTCACGTTTTTGTGTGGATAATTGTTTTGAATACATGTGGCATGAATTCAGTTCAGCATTTCATACAACGTGATATTCCCAAGTCAATAAATAGTAGCGCTATACACTCTACCTTGAAATTATTTAGTTATTCGTTTCTCTTTTTCTCCTTCAACTTTTGAATTCAGATCTTACGACCTTGTGTTTGAACTCGCTCATCTAGTAGTCGTACATACGTGTACACATGCCTCATTCCCCTTTGTAAGGGGGGTGGCCGAGCCAAGAAACGCGCATTCACCACAATCCACACATACCTCAAACACTTCTCAGCTCCTGAGGGAGGGAGGTTAAGAATACATCCTCTCTGTTCCTCTGCGTGTCGTAAAAGTCGACTAAATGGGGCTGAGCGGGAGTACTGGGAATCCCCTCCTCTGTATTTTTTTTATACAGTCTACGAATAGCCAAGAGATCTAGTCGTTGTAAAAGGGAAAAAATTTATTTTCCTTTTCGCGCGCGCTTTTTTTTTTTTTTTTTTTTTTTTTTTTTTTTTTTTTTTTTCCAAACACTGCCAATCCTCCTGCTATTGTTCCTACTTCCTTTTTCATTGTGGTTACAAGAAAACACGTTAATTTTTACATGGAATTTCTCCTTTCCCAGGTTTGCGGTCAGTTGGTTTTCTGGCAGTTTCCAAATACCTCCTTTTTCTCGTTTCCTATATTTACATCATGTCAAGATGGGTTGTCCAGTAGTGGAATCAATCATATTTCATCCACCCACCCCTTCTGTATTTGCATTTACTGTCGTTTGGTTGTCCGTAATAAAATCAATCGGGATTTTTTTCTTTTTATATTTGCATCTTTTCACTCTTGGCTGTCCTTAGTGACATAGCGTTTGGTTTCAGGACTTTTATTTGCCTTTAGGGGGAAAGATGACTTTGGGCTTTATATTTAATCATGTTTATTTTACGCATATTATTGTTGATTTATTCGGGTAATAGTAGATCTTGCGTCGATTTTTCAGTTTTCCAAGTTTTCATAGATATATTATTATTGTGTTTATTTTTTTTCTTCCCATGATTTGAAACTAGGGAGAAGGCAAATGTGTGGACAAATTAATATTTTTCATATCTGCTATTTCGTGAGATGAATTTTATTAGAGATTTTCTTCAATTCCAACATTAAATTAAGTCGGTGTTTTTAGGGGTATAGCACTTGAAAGGTAATAGGGGTGTAAAAAAAAAGGGGGGGGGGAAGGCTGAGAAAGAGCAACATGTCTTCGCCCACCCAGATTGGGAGGCATTTGAGAAAGGTCTAGAAATTTCTGGTCGGATTTTGAGGAAAAAATATTGCACTCCGCCATATTGCCATGACCTCCAAGAGTCGTAGGGTGCATATCATGAATTCAAGTAACCCTGAAGCAGTAAATCTGAAAATATACTTTGATGTCGATTTCTGTCAGGCCGTGACATCGACGGACGCCATCTTTGTATCCTATTGAACTAATTGATGCTACCAGTTCATCTTGAATCCCATTTTCATCTATTGTTTTCGATTGAGACAGGGTGATTACAGATTGAGATGTTATCTCTTCAGCAGCTTCGTGTGTGTTTGTATGTGTATGTGCGTAAGTGTGCGTTCGTGCTAGCGTGCACGCGAAAGTTTTTCGGCCATTTCATTTGACAGATTAAAACAAATTTATACCATGTTTTGATTTGGCTGGTTCGGAGTGAACGGGATTCGTGAGTAGACTCCCAACTTTAGTGAGTGATAGTACTACGTTTCAATAAAATATTAGAAAAATTCTTCATTTCTTGAGTTTTTGCAATGAGAATATTATCCCCAAAAAAGTATTTCATCCTTAGATATTATTTTTAAAATCAGAATGTACAAGAAAATCTAATCTTCGTAAACTCTTGAATCTATTGCAAATATTATATATTGCAATATTAGCTCTTATGTCGAGAATTTCTCTCTAAAATATAATTACCTTTAAATTTATAACATCCTGAAATAATGAAAGCAAAATTCGAGTAGGCAATTCGTATTACTACGAGGATTTAAATTGTAATGCGTAGTATTCTGAAAGTGCTCGGACGATGTATTTTACAGAAGTCTATCCGCTGAGCACTTTCTATTGCAATAAATCATCGTCTTTATTGTGGCAATCATTGAAGCCTAAAGATTATTAGTATAATAAATTGAGAGCGAGTTCAATTTTAGCCTCAAACGCGAGTCCTAAGTCACTCATGCACGTTCCCATTCGAACAAAGCGGAACAGCGGTGAGTGCACTGAACTGTCCAACAGAGTCGCTGAGAGAGTGAGAAGGAAAAAAGAACATCTCCGTCATAGATAATTCGGTTGTGCATTTTAATCCAATGAGAATTTCAAATTTAGCTCTGCAAAATGAATAACCCCATTATATATGCATGTATTGTTTATATATATATTTTCTTTTATCTCAGAGTTACGCAGTTGTGAAATTGATTGTATAAAGCAGTTTCTTTATAGCGAGTTCATCTAGCATGAAGGTCGGTTGCCAAGTACAGTTTCTGGCGAGGTGCTGAAGTGTCGCAGGTGCATGTCTTCGTCCCCACCTTCCAAGAAGCAACAGCAGGTGCAAGAGCTAAGTGCAGCAACAGCAGCAGCAGCAGCACGAGCACCATCTTAGTCGATGTTACAGCAATTATAAACAGACAGATGGTGATGGTTAACACCTTTCGA
This sequence comes from Halocaridina rubra, assembly GCA_037179515.1. Lineage (NCBI taxonomy): Eukaryota > Metazoa > Arthropoda > Malacostraca > Decapoda > Atyidae > Halocaridina > Halocaridina rubra. Next base: position 49,891 of record JAXCGZ010015107.1, read on the forward strand.
ACTCCTTTGCTTGTGATTCTTTCAGTTTCGTTTTTTTTTTTCTTTCACAGACCCAAGTATCTTATTTTCTGATCTTGTTTTCTCTTTCAGTCTCTCTTCCGTCGTGATTTGTTGGTGCTGCTTCCGCTTGTTATCTACAAGGAAAAATATCTACTTTGCTAAGTTAGGTTAGGAAATAGATTCATGACACTTAACGAGCGGAAGTGTCACAGATTTGTTTTCTTTCTCCAACATGTCAAATTAATGACACTTATGATTCTTATGGATTCGTACTGTGATGGACGGGTGTGAGGGGAGTTGCCGTGTGATGAAGCAGTGTGGGTAAACGAGCTGCGGCTGTCGGGCGCATTGTAGCCCTTGGAGCTTATTCCTCTTTTAACTGAAACTTTTCGATTATTTCTGCTTGATTATAGTTTCTATAGTGTTTCTCTCACACTGTTTGAAACTATTTTTGTTTATGACTACGAGATCCGATTGCATTTATCTTGAAAGGCAAGTTGAACATTGTTTCTCGGAAAGTTCTTCAGCATTAGCTCAATCTTTTATTTTTTCGCACTAACGAGACGAACTTTGTATTGTACATTATTCATTTTGAGTCTCAGGCTCTCTTGTGTATTGTTCTTTTCACAATTAAGTGGAACTTTCTATTGTTCATAATCACGAATCTCTAGGCGCTTGCTTGAGAAAGTATCTTCATTTTGTTCTCATGATGTTGTATGGATGTTTAAATGTTTATTCCTTAATATCCATTATTTCATGTCTAAATATTTTGATCTATCTAATATATATATATATATATATATATATATATATATATATATATATATATATAGAGAGAGAGAGAGAGAGAGAGAGAGAGAGAGAGAGAGAGAGAGAGAGAGAGAGAGAGAGAGAGAGAGAGAGCTTTCACTTTTCAGGATCGTCTTGGACGCGCATTTTATGAATATGTGTTTTTCACTGCAAATTCTACTGTATTCTTTGCATATCACTTCTTGGCATATAACCTTATCCAAAAGAAAATGATGTACCTTGATATAGAAAGCATTATTGTTTTCTAATTAAATGTAGACAATACCACAACATGCCTTGGGAGCCCAGCGGCTGATTGTCCATCTTGGCTTATCAGAAATATTTTGAATAATCAAATATCGATTGTAACCTTTTAAGAAAGTTGAGAAAGTTTCATTCTTAAGAGATTACAGATTAGAAAGTTTTATGGGAAGTCTCTCTCTCTCTCTCTCTCTCTCTCTCTCCCTCTGTGTGTGTGTGTGTGTGTGTGTGTGTGTGTGTGTGGTATTCAAGAATCTCAACAATAGCTTGCTTTAAAATGACAGACTGTACAAAGCTCTTTTTGTGTCCAAATAACGGCAAATGTAATTTATATTCCTTAAGCACACGAGTCCTGATGCATTAGTACTCCTCGCTTGGATTCAGTGGGCTACATTAGCATTTCTTCTTCTTCATTTATTTTTCTTCCTCCTTCATCTTCTTCATTTTCCTCTTCTTCCTCCTCCTCCTGCATATGTTCACAGATCATTGGGGGGAAATTTTACTCAGGGCATCGACCTCCTGACGTGGTATCCTGAAGTTGTTTGAGGACATTTTCATGGTGTGTTCTCATGGAAAACAATCATTCCATAGTCCATTCTCATTGAATTCGGACCAATTTGGTATTTTCGTTCTTGCTGATTGACTACTGCAATTCAACCCTTTGTTCACAAAGGAATGTAATATCTTATATAAGAGCCAGAACTTATAACTATGATTTTGCCTGTAATTTGTTAGTGATACCACCAAGGTTACATTTACATCACTGATAACCTGAAATGCAACTGTTAGCCAATGAATGATGATTATATTTTGAACATAGTACTGGACTCGTAGTACAGCTCTTCTTTGTGCTAACAGCCAGAAAGACTGTTAGAGAGGTGAAACTAGTTAAGATTACCCAGATACTTCTAATAATATATGGTAATAGTGTCATATATGAGTAATTAACAGTAGACAAAAAGGGGTTAAAACTCCATTGTTCGATTTATATACTGAGTTTCCATACCAGAGAAATCGAAGTTCAAACCCACTCTGGGCGCGTCGTGTTTCCTCTTCCCGCCATTTCTACGGCGTTAATTGAATCTACCTTTGGATGAGTATGTCTCGGCCTCGAAAATAAACAAGTGCAAAAGTACTCAAAAACTTAAATATTTTTTTCGTTCATTTTTCGGTCGAGTACTTGTAAAGAGTACTGTTAAGTAAGAATGAGGTCGACCGTACAAGAAACCCATCATATAGCATACCTCTTGATGCCGCAGGGGAGGTTTATGTATCTGTACTAGCCACACCATTTAAAGTCAGCTCTCTCTCTCTCTCTCTCTCTCTCTCTCTCTCTCTCTCTCTCTCTCTCTCCTCTCTCTCTCTCTCTCTCTCTCTCTCTTATGCAGGCTTGTTTGTAGGTAAATGATGCCCCTTTATATTTTGAAGTTCTACAATTTACGATCTACCCCGATTTTGCTTATCAGATTGTGTACTTACTCAACTCATCCTAAATTTGATAAAAGTTACCAAGCGTGGAATCTCACTACCCTCGTGTTTTGTGGGACGCCTTACTCTCATGCTTTCGGAGCCTAATTTGGGACATCCTGAGTGTTGCTTAGTACATGTACTGATCCCAACACCTTTGCGACTCGGTATATCACTCTTTATTATGGCCTTGAGTTACTGCAACCAAAGCAGACGCGCGTCGCCCTGTTTCCTTTTTCAGGGGAGGATGCCCTGAGGAATTCCTGTACTTATAAGGGAGGAAAACATGAGCTACAAATCTCTCTCTCTCTCTCCTCTCTCTCTCTTCTCTCTCTCTCTCTCTCTCTCTCCTCTCTCTCTCTCTCTCTCTCTCTCTTCCTGTGCACGTTTTGACCTTTTCAATAACTGATCTAACTACCAGTTGTTCTGATGATCAGGGTTGCAGTTAACTATCCGCCAAAGATTTCTCTGAGCAGGTGTTTTTTTTTTAACACTCGTGGTACTTGTGATGTGTTTGCTTAATATCATAGCTAATAATACTAGTGTCAAAAGTACGTATGACTAACTCTTTTACATTCTCTCTCTCTCTCTCTCTCTCTCTCTCTCTCTCCTCTCTCTCTCTCTCTCTCTCTCTCTCGCAATTTAATTAAAAGTAGCCAGTCTTTTTTGCAGTATTGTACATCGATCGAATATTTTATATTATCATGCAATGCGCCCTTAATGGACGTGGGTGGAAGCAATGACAGTATTCAAAAGAAGCAACGTAGTGGGCGTATTGAAGCCCCTTCAGGGCAGGGATGAACACCTTTTGATACCCATCCAGATCGTGGCATCACGTTCTCTGTCAGGGCGGGCTCTATGCCCTTCTAACCCACCACACCCATTTTAGTGGGCGGAAGGGGGAGGGGGGAGAGCAAGAGGTGGTCTGTGACAAAGGAGATTAGGTTGCTCTGGTTTAGTTTAGTTTTGGTTGGAAAGTTTCTTTTCTTTACGTTGCTTATATGCATTGCACGCGCGCGCGCACACACACATACAGAGCAATAGAGAGGACTGCATAATGTACTGAATGCCTCATGCATCACGTTTGGAGAGTGTGTATAGAGAAAGCTTCTCCTGTTGAGGAGACAGATATCTTCAATAGATATGATTTTCGGCAAAGTTTCCGACAGAGTTTGTTTACGAGTTTTCAAAGGCCAAGGTTTCATAGTCAGGCTAAATAAACTCTGCTGAAACGAATTCACTTGGAAAAAGACGATTGCTCGAGAGAGCGCCTTCCACAAGAGCCATAATATGAAGTTCTTTTCTGTTTATTTGTCCACGTTGGTAGCCACTGCTAGTATGTGCATGTTAGTTTTAATTATTTCCAGTGTCCATATATTATAACAATATACAGTACAGCACATGCATTTTACATGGGAATGGTACAGTCACCATGTTCTCTCCTAATGGTGCATTGTATACCCATCACATCGTCCAATGCATCATGTCTTTGTTGGTCCTCCCCATACACCACTCTAACCAACCAGTCCCTCACCAAACCTCTGGTGTTTCAAGCGGTCCTTTAAAAACCTTTCTAGACGTTTCTTTTTCTCCATGCCTCGCCTCCTGTATTCTCTACATTCTAAAGCTCACCCAATCTACAGTTGAACAGTCTCTCTATACCACTTCTCATGATGTACAACCTCCTCACACACACACACACACACTCCACCACCTCACCCCGATTCACTCTCTTGCTTTCACTTCTAGTGCATTCAGCCTGTTCTTTTTGCCACGTAATTGCAGTTGAAATTTCATTTTTTTTTTCAAAACTGACTTTTATACACACTACTGATATATCTATGATCAATTTGTCAATTTTACGTGTGCTCTATTTTTTTCGTAGATATTACAAATATTCATAACTGAAAGGTTGAAAGAGCATCACTGTTACTTAGAAGTAAATAAAAGTACCTTACTTTGGCTACTTTTGCCTTGGTAGGCGATTGCAATTTACTGTGCCAGAAAAAGGTCAACGGTAGTATCTCTCTCTCCTCTCTCCTCTCTCTCTCTCTCTCTCTCTCTCTCTCTCTCCTCTCTCTCTCTTCTCTCTCTCTCTCTCTCTCTCTCTCTCTCTCTCTCTCTCTCTCTCTCTCTCTCTCTCTCTCTCTCTCTCTCTCTCTCTAATATATCTAAATAGGGTAAAAGACATTTGAAACATCAACTCGTATAATAATTGTCCAGTCCTTAGCTATGAGTTTAATTAATTACTGTCTTAAAGTTTGGGGATGTACAAATAAGACTCAATTACAAAGAATACAAAAGTTACAAAACTTTGCAGCACGAGTGGCTGTTGGCAATGTAAGAAAATACGAGCACATCTCTCCTGTTTTAAAAGATCTAGAATGGATAAAGATTAGAGATAAATATGTTTTTGATATATGTACCTTTGTTTTTAGTATACTAAGAAACAATCTTCCTGATTGCTTGTATAATTTTTCCACAGTAAGCTCAGTTACCGGGTTAACTACCCGTCAAGGGGAAGATTTATTAGTACGAAGGTCTAAAACTGATATTGGCTCAAGAGATATAAACATTCGTGGACCTCATTTATATAATCAGCTTCCCAGAGAACTAAAAAATGCTGGTTCAGTGTATACTTTTAAATATAATCTTAAGAAGTTACTCTTAAAGGAAGATTTTACTTGTAAATTTTAATAGTACACCCATCTTTATGATTTGTTTGTTTTAGTATGTCTATATCGTACACCACAGATGTCTATCTGGAATATATATGCATCTTATTTGAATACCCAATGTACGTTGGAAATAAAGATTTATTATTATTATTATTACTCTCTCTCTCTCTCTCTCTCTCTCTCTCTCTCTCTCTCTCTCTCTCTCTCTCTCTCTCTCTCTCTCTCTCTCTCTCTCTCTCTCTTTGTCTATCTATCTATTTATCTATCTATCAGTTTACCTGTCTGTCTGTCTGCCTACCTATCTCATCAGTTTTGTAATAAGTAGTGCCCTGAAAATTCCTGCTACTTTAAAACCATATTTTCCTTATGAGCCTGGATATTATTTTTGCATGTCTTTATCCGAACCTCTCTTGAGATTAGTAATAGCAGGGTAATGTAATATTTTGTGATAACCTTTGTCGACTCATTAGGCTCAGTGAATGTACCATTAGATGTAAGTTTTAATCTGGAATATACCTATTACTACCTCCCTGGCACATTGCCTCTAAAAAAAATAAACAGCCTTATTTTTCAATAAATTAAATATATATATATATATATATATATATATATATATATATATATATATATATATATATATATATATATCATTGACTTTCCGTTATATTTTGATGTCATTGCTTTATGATGAATCGGTATGCAGCATATATAATCTTAATTACATTTGTTTGTTTGTTTGTTTCGCAGGCACCTCCAGGCTCTCCGGACCTTCATAGGGAATCTGGTGGACCAAGCGGAGAGAGCTTGCGGTTGTGATTGTCACAAACCACCTTCCCTTCTCCTCGTCGGTGTAAGTAGAAATACAACTGTTATTATTATTATTATTATTATTATTATTATTATTATTATTATTAGTTATTATTATTATTATTATTATTGTTATTATTATTATTATTATTATTGTAGTTGCTGGTGTTGTTGGAGCCATGTGACTAGTTAGAGAAAATCGTATCAATTCCAGATTAGGGCTCTGATGTAATTTGTAGGTGCTCATTCTGGTATTGAGGCAGAACAAAACAAACAAGCAAACAAACTTTATTTCCATTTCAATACAATGGGTATTTGTCAGCCAGGGCAAGCCCCAACCCCCCACTGTGGTGTCCAACCACAGCAGTTCCTGCCAGTAAACAGCTTAAACTCTCGGTCTTGGACGGGAACCGATCTTTCGACCTCGTGAATGCGAAGCCAGTGCGTTACCACTGTACTAGCCAGCAGTGCTTAATGTTTGGTAAGGTTAGGGTGGGGTTGAGATGTTTTTTGTTAATTATGAACAAACACATTATCTTCTATCGTTGAATACTGGAAGAAAATATTTTGTTTTTAATTAATATGCCGTCAACTCTACATGAGAACGCTGTGCACGCAGGCGCTCTCTCCCTTATACAAATGCTTACTCTCCATTACCTATATTTTGTTTTTGTTTTTTATAATAGGATTTGATTATTTCTCAATTTTTATAGTCCTTATTCTATATGCACTAATTATAGAAGATTGGTATCTTTATAATAATTATTAATTATTACTATAATTCATTAGGTAGTTTATGTGCAATAATCTTGCATTTCAAATTCATAGACTTTTGAAAAATATACTTTTACAAATCCATAAGGCAAGTGAAAATAGTGATTGAAGAATTCTCAATATATAGTGATACGCAATATTGACCTCCCCATACAAATAGCTTTTGTTATCATTTCATTAGGTCGAGAGAGAGAGAGAGAGAGAGAGAGAGAGAGAGAGAGAGAGAGAGAGAGAGAGAGATTATTATTTTTTATTTTATTAATTTATTGCGCCAAGGCGTCAGACATTACATGAGTTCATACAAATAATGCTTCAAATGGATATAAAATCAAGAATTGAACATGGTTTACAGGGAGGTGTACATATTGATAAAACATTGCTGCATACTAACACACAACTCACAGAATGGCAGCACAGAGTACATTATATGCAAAAGTAAAGCTCAGAGAAACGCAGAATGCACAAACAGAATTATATAGCAACATACAGAAAATATATGTATAATTCAATATAATTAATGGCCACCAAAGTGAGGAAAACGAGCAAGAATAACATCAAGGTTGTCATCATTAAGTAAAAATGAGCAGATCTGTATTAAGTTCTGACCTCGTGGTAAAACATCTCTCACTGCGGGGCACTGAAGACAATAGTGGTCAAGAGTGTTAGCATTAGTTCGGTCACATAATTTACAGGAGAGAGAGAGAGAGAGAGAGAGAGAGAGAGAGAGAATTCTAAGTCAGTAGTTTTATTTCCATCCATACAATGGCTGTTCTGTTACAAAGCTAAGAATACACTTATAAGTAAACACACAAATGAGCATATGTGTAAGAAGATGATACATACAGTGAACAGAAATAAAGCTTACCTAGAAAATTAGAGAGAGAGAGAATTATCTTTCTTACTTATGTACTTGTCTACTGTATTCTTAAGTTTAGTAACAGAAGAACCATTGTAATAATATAATTAAAATGTTTGAATTTATTAAAAAAAAATAAAAATCTAAGATCATGAGTATATCGTTGTTGTATGGGAACTCCATCGAGTGAGAAGAGCGATGTGCTGTTTTGACAGTGGCACTTAACCTTTGTCATAAGATGCTTCTCTGCCCAGTTTGAGTATCTTTTAATGACTATCTTTTGGAAGTTGTTTATGACATCTATAGTTGGAGGGGGGGGGATGAGTGGGGAAGGGGTACAAGAATGATCTCTGAGACTTTTTTCTGAGGGTTTCCTTTTCAACGGGAACTGTAATTAAAATAGTATCAATAGGATCATTATGGTTGTTCCAAATGTTGTCACGTGTTGATACACATAGTGTTGCAGGCTGGGAATTGAAATATTGAATATAAGATTTACTGAAAATATTAAAATATTCTCTCTGGGTGTAATTATGTATGCCATCCATTGAGGGTTAAGAAGGTGTGGCAATCCCTGTCAACTCAGGAAACTTACCAAGTACACCGGTGAAATTGTTAAAACAGTATCGTCACGAGTGCTTGCTTCAATAAGAGGCCAGATACCGATCTAAAACTCTCGTATGCAAAAGAAATTTAAATAAATGATGATTATATTATAAGTGTGTTCGAATCATTAAATTCCATGTCGGACATCAAGGAGTGCGGCGTATTACCAAAAAAAAAAAAAAAAAAGTCTTCACCACTTTCACATAGTGGCTCTTTAGGTAGCCAATAAAAAGAAGTGATGCATAATACCGTAACCCTTTTCGATTTCCATTTTTTTTTTTACTAGCGCAGTAAACATCGGCTTTTTTTTTTTTTTTTTTTTACCACTCAATAAACATTGGATTCATCCCATATTCCATAGACTTTCTGTATAGCTGTGTACATTTCCTTGTTAATAATAATAATAATAATAATAATAATTATTATTATTATTATTATTATTATTATTATTATTATTATTATTATTAATATTATTGTAAGTTGAAAAAATGTATTCGAGAAATTGATATCGGAATGTGTTTTCATAGATTAATCAGTGAGAAAAAATTATTATTAAGTAATCAAAGTCATCTAGCAACCTTTATATCCATAGTAATCTTGATGAAGTAAAGCAGTTTGACATGTAACTAATAAAAACTTAAATGAAAATATTGGCGGTAGATATTAAAGAGTGTTTACGACATGCGTGAGTGTAAGTGTTTGACACTTCTACGTGTTTTGTCTTCGCATGCTCAGCAAACATGCTGTTGCACTATCATCATCATTGACTTCATCGTCACTATTTATTATCATCATCATCATCATCGTTTTTTTTTCCTCAGTAACTAACTGTACATGAGGACATGTGGAGAGTAGGCACCTCTCTGATATACAAATGCATACTGTACATTATTCAGCAGTCTTTATGAGAAGTATTACTTATGGCTATAATTTCATTCATTCATTACTTATTATGAAATAATTATAGATTACATTTTCATAGACTTTTGAATAAATAAACTTCTAAATAACTCTCAGTGTAAATACAAATGTTGTCTGTAGAGTATAAGATTATGGTGTTTTGCAATATTAAACCTTCCAATCCAAATAGCTGATGTTAATTGGAATGATAATATTGCAATACTAATATTAAATTGCAACAAGCTCTTCATGCTTGAGAGAGAGAGAGGGAGAGAGAGAGAGAGAGAGAGAGAGAGAGAGAGAGAGAGAGAGAGAGAGAGAGAGAGAGAGAGAGAGAGAGAGAGAGAGAGACTTTTTTCATCGTTAGGAGATTCATTTTTTTTTTTTAATTTGAGAATTTTAGGATTTCTTATCAGTGATCGAATCCTTAACTAGTAACGATACTGCTCCTCTATAATCCTCACACATCTAATGCTTCACTTACTGAAGCCGACAAACTGAGAGGCTTCAAAACATGAGGCACTGCCTTTGATGAAGCGAAGATTATTAATCGCTGGGAGTTGAACTTGGGACATTCTGGATGGGAACCAAGAGCTCTATCCTTTGAAATACCGAATACATATGATTTTACACTTAACGTATCTGTGTGCGAATGTGTGTGTTTAGGATGTGCCAAAGTTTACGTAATTTTTGCGATTGATTATTTAGATAATGTATTCCTGTATCCCTGCATCCATTTGCTTGGTAAAATAAGTAAATAATATCCACATTTTTCCGTTTTTGTATTTTTTATTAACAATTTATATCGTATAATTACATAATTTGGCAGCCCAGTAAAATATTTATGGTGTTAAAAAATTATTTACTTTTATTAATAAGATATTTACTATTCAAAGCTATTTTAAAGCTATTATTTTCAGTGTATGTTGTTTTCTCTTGGTGCCAATTTTGTGTACTTCAAAACTTCTGTGATATTTAATTTTCTCGTAATATTATAGAATTGTGATCAAGGGAAAACTGTATATATTGAGTTTCAAGAAAGGTCAGGAGGGACCTTCGAATTGTAATCAAGGGAAAACTGTATATATTGAGTTTCAAGAAAGATCAGGAGAGACCTTCATTTAAGTGACGCTTTCATTAGTTGAAGTATTATTTAAGCACTGAAACCCATTTATTCTCAGATAGACTTTTCCTATAGTTCTCAATGATTTCAGAGAAAAATCTGACAAATGTGGTTTTCATTTAATTCATATACATGCGATGCACAATAACGTGATACAATTCAGTATCACCCACCAGTCTGTAAACTTTCCTTCGGACCCAATACAAAAAATTTCTGGTGGAATTTCGACAGATCGAACCTGTTTAAAAAAATCGGATAGAAGTTTGACAGAACCTCCTCCTTCCTCTAAACGTATTTACCCCACTTCTGAATATATTTGATGTTGATGACAGCTTACTTCCACTTAGCCATGCTTTGAAAATCAGTAACGAGTCATACGTAAACGCTAGACGAGTTAACCATGCTGTTAATTCTTGTAAGTTGTTTTTATACGCCATTATCTGTCAGATGTGAACCATAATTTGAAAGGATAAAATAGTATGTCATTGACCAGAATCTCAAAAAGCATAAAGAAGTTAGTTGTAACTGTGACCCAGGATGGGAATTTCATGGTGTTACACGTCCGTATTTGTTAAGGAAAACTGCTTATAGAGAATTAGGCATATTAGCAGCTAGGGTGAGATGAGAAGAGAGACAAATTTGAAAGTATGACAAGAGTTTGTGTGAGTTTATTTTTGTTAATATTCAACTGTGAAAAGGCACACAAGCTTGATCATTGCGTTCTGAACGTTAAATTTTAAGGGTCTTTTTTTTTTTTCGTTCCCTCTAAAAATCTATTCACTTTTGTAATCTATGTGTCCGTATGTTTGTGATTTTAGTTTTGTTATTTATTAACACTATTCATATGGATGTACTATTGTGTACGTGCTTACACGAATTTCAATATTTAAAGTTGTAATTATTGTGCAAATACGCAATCATATTTGCACATTGTGGTGTTTTTAATAATTTATTTGATAAAAGATATGGTTGATGACGTTCTTTATAAAATAGTGTTTGTGACGCCGTTCTGGTATAAAACTGCCTGTAACCTATATACACAATAGCATATGTTTTGATATTAGAATCGCATAATACGCTTGTTTATACATTGCGTATCTCTGAAGAAGAATAAAAATCTTGCTATATGAACTCCGAAAGATTAAGTCAAATCTTAATATAGGACTCATGACGGTAAATGCAAATCTTGGTATATGGACTCAAGAATATAATTACAGTTCTTAATACTCGTATATGGACTTAGGAAGATAAATGCAAATTTTGATATCTGGACTCCATACATAATACATACAAATCTCTAGATGTGGACTTGATAAGCATAATGCTAAGTAAAACTCCCGAAAAGCGAGTGCCTGATTGTAGAATGATTAGTTTCTCCCATGAGCCTGTCTTCTGTGAATATCTTTTTTTTTTTTTTTTACCCGTGAAACCTTTAAGATTGAATCTTTTTTTCTTCTTCTTTTTTTCTCAGCTTAAAAAGTTGGATATCTGAGTGTTCTCTCAAGTCTGGCTTTCTATTGGTCAGTTGGGAAAGTCAAGATACCTCATGATATAGAGAAACTCTCGGCAACTGGTGACAAAACTTAATGAAATTTCCCATGTAATTAGAAGCATCAGGTCATTGAACTCATCGTTAAAAGTATTTACGAACCTACAGTGAAAGCTGTAGAGTGCATTACTGTACCATGCTCGCATGTGCATTAATATTTGCGTTATTTTGGCGAGTAATGAGGACCAAGGTTGTAGATTTTTAACATTAACAGCTGGTGTTTAATTTAGCCTCCAGTAATCAGTCTCTCTCTCTCGCTCTCTCTCTCTCTCTCTATCTATCTATCTAGCTAGCTAGCTATCTATCTGTCTGTCTGTGTATATGTGTGTGTGTGTGCGCGCGCCATTACTAGTTTCAAATGAAAATTATCCTTTTATCGTATCGTACATATTATTACTCATAAACTGCCCTCTCTCATTATTCTCACTATGGTGAGTTTTTACCATTGTGTGATATTGCAGGCAGGTTAAGGCGTGTAATAGTGTTGTGGTTACGGAACAATGGCTGAGACTTTTTATAGCGTGTCAAGTGCATAAAATGCATGCATTAGGAAAGGTGTTGGCTGCAGCTACACTTATTACCATAAAAACGGTAGCTTGTAAGGCACGTTCTGTAAGGTATTGCTGAACGTAGTAAATAAAGGTTGTTTTTTTTTATCATGTCTACACTTTACTTTCTTAAAATGAACGATAAATTTTAAGATCATGACTTTTGTTTTAGCTTAGAGGCAGATGGTTACGATGCGTGTGTGCAGCCTCAGTTTTTTTTTTTTTTTATGATTGTGACACCAGGACGGGCCAAAAAATAAAAATAAGTAAAACAGCCCCCATCGAGCCTGGGCACGAAGAATACATTAAGTAAAAAGTAACAGAGATGGAGAGTGTAATGACTTGTCAGAAGTGAAGGGATAATAAGAGGTGTATAATGAATATCCAAGAATATTTAGTATTGATGTAGGCATAAAATATAACCGTAACTGAAGGAAGACTTAACATCGAACTGTCGTGGAGAGTCCTATTCAAGTGTAAATATCCTTCGGCTGTAGTATCGCAACGGGCGAATGTTGCCCTGGGCCAACCTACTACGTGATGATATTGAAAGAAGACTTAATTTTAATATTGACTAACCTCTTGATATTTATTGTATATTTTACTGATCGTTTTTATGATTCTTTTAGCAGAATAAAAGGAGAGAGAGATCAGGAATATAAAATAGCTTTGTTTTTTTTTTTTCGATTCTCAGGAATTTACTTTTCCCGTAACTTACACTTCTCTCTCTCTCTCTCTCTCTCTCTCTCTCTCTCTCTCTCTCTCTCTCTCTCTCTCTCTCTCTCTCTCCACACACACACACACACACACACACACACACTTTATCCCCATGAACGTCAAGATATTTGAGAAGCGACTTTACATTTTAGTAGCTTACACATTGAGCCTGCTGAGTGTGCAAGGGGTAGCACACTAGGAAACTGGTTACCTTTATATTCCATCTTCCATGTAACTTTGGCGAAGAAAAACTGTACGAAGTAGCGATAAAGATTGGACTTCGTTATTAACTTACTTTTCTCTTCATATTGTCTTCCTTTGTCGGATGCATTTCCTGGCGCCAACCCTCTCCATTAATCCGGGCATAGGACTTACAAAATTCGACCTGACTTGCTCCCCCAGTGACATTTTGTAAGAGCATTTTCAATGAGAGTCAGTTATACCCGACATACTTTTGTTATATTTTTAAATCAAATTTGATTATTGCTCAGCAGTATGCCTACGGTGGGTAAAATTATATAATGAACCGATTTGCCATTTATTTAATTAAATGTTATATTCGTGTAGCGTCTTTCGTTTCTTTGCTCCAAAAGAATCCTCATTATTTTCTGTCTGTCGTTTCGCTTGATTAATCAAGCGTAATTATTTTATCCAACTGTTGTTAAGTTTCCACTTGAAAACTTCTCTCTTATTTTATTATTTCTTTTGAGATATTCGGTATCCAGTATATATGCCTCAGCAGGTTAGTTCCACCTCCCTTCAAAACTCCTCTTGTGCATTGGCAGCCATGATCTATTTCCATTATATTTTTTATTTCGTGGCAGTGGAGTTTCTTTGTATATTGTGTGTGTGTGTGCGTGCGTGTATTTGTGTATTTTTTTAACGGATGAGTCTGGCTTAAAAAGGAGAGTGGAGTTCTCTCTCTCTCTCTCTCTCTCTCTCTCTCTCTCTCACACACACATTTCATTTTCATTAATTGAAATGCGAGTGTAGTACATATTTGAATATGGTATGTACTGACGATTCATTTAGGAATTTATTTTCTTGTTTCCCTCTGCATGAAATGTGTAAAAAAAAGAAAAAAGATATATATATATATATATATATATATATATATATATATATATATATATATATATATATATATATATATATATATATATATTGGAGAATATTGAGTAACCCAAACTGCACATTACTCGCACTAAGAAAAAACAAAGTGTGGAAATAAAACTTGACTTGAAGAGATCTCAAGACTTTTGCTGCCATGGATGGATGCCATTGTCTGACGTCCATGAAAGTGGTGAAAAAGTTATATTTTTTTTATTTAGACTTTCTTATATTAATTAAGAAAACAGTAACTAAATATTAATAAGGATTTTTGACAAGGAAGACTATTAAAACAAACATTTTATGTTCTACCAATATTATCACTTTTTATCGTCAACTTCGGATAAGGTCTAGTTTGTTTCCCACGGGATTCACGAACCAAAACGGGAAGAGAGGGAGAGAGAGAACACATTTTTTTTTTCATATAATGTCTTATATGTTATCTTTAAATAGTGATCTTATACCTAAATGCAAATCCCTTCATTCTATGTTCATGGATGCAAAACTCACTGTATTCTTGTATCAGTAGTAGGACGAACACCTGTAACAGGCTTCTTTAAAACCCGTATAACAAGCTGAAAACATAGAATGTTTTTTTTTTTTATAGGTTTGCAAACAGGAGCACCACATCCCTGTAGACGTTCCCAACTCCGTCAAGAGTGGGAAAGGAGGCGATGGGGATATGTAAACAATCTTTTGCCTTTTCCTTCGCTTGAGGGCGTTATTTAATGGAAAGGAAGTAAAGGCCGTAGAGGGGGGCAGAGGGGGATCCCCTACAGGCCTCTCACGTAGGCGTTGGCGATGTTTGTGCTTCTTCTATCCAGCCTAGTAATACGATATTTTCCAAAAAGGAACAAACAAATTGAGTTTTATGATTTTTCCCTCCCGCTGTTGCCCTCGTCCTTGGCTAAGAAATGTGGACCTTATAGTTTCAGTCCTCTTAACTTACTTCTTTTGAAGTTTCGAACATACACACACACACACACACACATACACACACACACACACACACACACACACACACACACACACACACACACACACACTATATATATATATATATATATATATATATATATATATATATATATATATATATATATATATATATTAATTCACCTAATTGTGCTCAGGGGGAAGATGTGTGTTTGTGCGCGTGTGCCATAGACAGAGAGATAGACAGATAGACCGCGGTGATATCTTCAGTAATATATTAATTTTTACCCTGTGAATTTTAGAAAGCAAACATGACCTTCCTTCGTAACGAAACGTATGTGATAGAGAAAAACGTTTTGATGCAACGATTGCTTAATTTCGAATATATATATATATATATATATATATATATATATATATATATATATATATATATATATATATATATATATATATATATATTATATATATATATATAAAATATATATATATATATATATATATATATATATATATATATATATATATATATATATATATATATATATATATATATATATATATATATATATTATTGTATATTATAACTCTCGTGTAGGTGTAGGATCTGTAGATGATCATGCAGCAGAGGGAGGGGAAGCATAACGGTATAAGACTCTCCTCAGGCCGCCATTGTTTACTTTTGTGGGTTCGATCCCTCGATGGGGTGTTAGGAAGGGCATCCAGCTTTAATCCCGCGGCTCCGTGTCTGTATCCACAGTCTTTCGAATGGAGGCTAATTGAGACAATAAATATGGGTTTTATTTATGGGCCCTTTTTTGCTTCATATATATATATATATATATATATATATATATATATATATATATATATATATATATATATATATATATATATAAAGAATAATCTACTTAGAATTGCATAAATGGACACAATAAATGCTCCTTATGAGGCCCGGTGGAGATTGAAAATTTTGAGCATTTATTTTTTCTATTTATGCCTTTCTAATTGGGGATTAATCTTAGTATTATCTTCGTGTCATGAAGACTACATCTTAATATATATATATATATATATATATATATATATATATATATATATATATATATATATATATATATATATATATATTTACTTATTTATTGCCTTATTACTATAGATCCTCTAGCGTTCGACTAATAAGATTCATAATGTAAGTGTCCGGATACCTTCTCTTTATTGTCTCTGCACTTGTGTAGCATTTTCTAAAGGGGTATCTTAGGTAATTTGTACAATTTACTGATAATTCATGATGAAATTTATATTCAAACTATTTTCGTAATTTTAGGATAATGTGTCGTGCTGTTGCCAATCGTAATAATAAGAGAGAAAGATATTTCAAAATCAGTTAGAAAAACAAATGCGACTTAATACCTTATTGGGTATAAATTTATAGGAACATGTAGGACGAGTGGTAATATTGTGAGTAAAATGTTTAACTGTTAAGTAATAAAGCTTAATCGTTTTCAAGTGGTTAAAAATGGAAGAAGAAAAGACTATATTAACAGTATTTGCTGAATTGCTCGTATCGAGAATTAAACTACGCAGTGTGTTGTTTTTGTTAATTGGGAATTGCTTATCATTATTATTGATATAATTACACACTTTTTATGCGAAAATATATCAGTTCATTCTAATTTCGGATTAGTTGTCATGACTATTTTTTTTATTGCAACTCTTGCTAAAGTTTATTAAAGGTAAACTGAGAGTAATTTTAGCAAGTAAAATGCAAACTATTCCTAACTGATTGTTTTAATATGATGTCATATTTCGTTTAACCGCAGTTTTTTCTTTGATTCATATGCCTGTCTTACCTGTTATCATGCTCTGGCATTCTGATTGCAAAAGCCAGATGTTAAAATTATGGTGTTGAATACCTTGTAAGTTTTCTCAGTCTTTTCGTGTTGTTGTTGTGCTGATGCAGCTATTTTCTGTTTGGTATTTCGAAATCCAGCTGTTTGTTTTTATTTGTAATTATTGTACAAAGATATATGAGATAATCAATTTCAACATTCTATTATTTCAGCCTCCAGGAGCTGGAAAGACGTACTTGGTTAAACAGATGGGCAATGTTTGTGAAATGCCCCTCTATGGAGTTCATACCCACCAAGTCCACACTGCCTCAGCAGTCACCAAGCTCTTTGATCAAGCCAGGGAAAACTACCCTTCTCTAGTCTTTATGGATGATGTGGAGGCCATCTTTTCTAATCATGATGAGCATCCTGCATGTTCTACATCAGTTCAGTCCATCCGAGATGAGCTGTTTGCTCAGTTAGGGTCTCGGAAACTAAAAATAGAGGACCCCAAGTCCTCCAAAAACCCAACAAACAGTATCCTCAACAGTGGAGGAGGTCGAGGTGCAGCAAATGGCGTCAATGGGAGCCGTGCATCAAGTAGAGCTTCCTCGGTTCATTCCAAACCTCGACCCTCAGCCCCTCCAGATGATGATGAGGATAGTTTTCTGGAAGATGAAAGCTCATATCCTGATAACAATGGCATCATTGTTGTTGCTGCTACCAGTGCCCCATGGCTTCTCTACAAGGTAATGTTGTCCATGGTATTTACAAGACATGGTAATTACATTGTTCCAAGCTTTTTAAAGGTTTTCGATTTTAGGGTGAATTCTGACATTACATACTTCCAGTACTGAATTTATCTAGATACTACTGTCATTGTAATGTTACTATGAGTTTTTATGCTACATTGCAGTATAATGCATCATTAGCATACAATTGTGTAGGCTGTGTATTGATTACTTATTTTATTTATTACAAAATTATTTTCTAAATCCTTTGAAATTTGTCAGATTGCATCTTGAGGTCAAAATACAATTCTATTTGATGTTTGGTTTATTCTGAGAAACACATACTCTCCTGCTCTTTAATATTAATATTGTCAAAAATATCTGCATGGACAGAGGTACATTTTAATTATGTACTGAAAGATGCTTTCACAATGTATCCATTTCTGGAGTCGTACACTCACTAAGTTCCGTAAACTTTATATCCGTCTGTTAAATTTCTTTCTTTGTGTAGTGATTAATTTCATATACTGTATTATTTTCATATTTCAGGATCACGAGCTATTGAGTCGTTTTCGAGGGGTATACTTGGTAGGCCTTCCAGATAAACAGACAAGATACAACTTGTTGAAA
This sequence comes from Halocaridina rubra, assembly GCA_037179515.1. NCBI lineage: Eukaryota > Metazoa > Arthropoda > Malacostraca > Decapoda > Atyidae > Halocaridina > Halocaridina rubra. Next base: position 68,205 of record JAXCGZ010015107.1, read on the forward strand.
ACTCTCTTCCAAGATGTGCACCACAACCTCACAGACCAAGAACTAATGGTTGTAGCTGAGAAAACAGAAGGGTAAGATTCAACATGTCAGTATGTATGGCAGACAGTATTACCCTTTTTTGCCCCTTACATACTGTGACTGGAGCCTTTCATATATAATTCCAAGTGTACGTGAAAGAACGTTGTAATTTGGATGTTATTTTTTTTTGCATAGTGCCAAGTGTACATGGTAGATCATTATGATGATGGGATTTTTTTTTTTATTTGTGTCTTGGATACAGATTATCCATGTATATTGTCAATAAGATAGTCACTGACATGACTTGCTGAAAGCCACAAAACGCTTGACACCCTGAATCTAAAGTACAATATGTAATCAATTAATAATGTAAGTGCATTCTTTTTGTAATTTTTATGAGTTCCCATAGTAAGGTCAGGGTTAGCACAAACCTCATATGATACATATAGTACTAGCTTATATATTACATTTCAGTTTTACACCTGCTGATTTGATGGTGGTTGTTAAGACCCTAACATATCGTCAGTTCTCCTTTTTACTGTCTATGACTGCTCATGGTGGTTCCGTTAGATCATCCAGTGAAATTGGTTCTTCAGGATCACAAACTCCGCTTTCATCAGAGATATCAGAGGTAAAACTTAAATGTTTACTGTTCTTTTTTCTTTGGTATTAAAAATAACATAGGAAACTGTATATCCAGCTTACATTAATAATGAATAAAGAGTTTTTAAAATTAATGTTTTGATACAGACTGGATCCGAATCTGATTTGGATGGGCTGCCCGAGTCAGAAGGTCATTTGAAGCGTGGTGTTGTCTCTGCAACAGCCATTGCTGAAGCTATGGCAGCTGCTGCTGCCAGTGGAGCAGTTCCAAAAAAAGACATACGACCAACTCCAAGTGGACTTGATAAACGAACTTTACCGACAGCAGCCAATAAACCTCTCACTGTTCTCAGCAATGACTGGGACTCAGAGTCTGAAGAAGAGGTTGAAGCTCGCAATGCACAAGATATGCTGGAAAATAAATCAGAGGTATTACTATATGAAAAAATACCATTTGCCAAGTATGCATCATTAATTGCTTGTTGCATTTACTTGTCCAAGACGGTACAACCCTGCCTGTCTCATTGACTTTTCTCTCCCTCTTCAGAACTTTTTGAAAAGACTTTGTGGTGTCAATTTTACATGCCATATGACATGGGCAATGCTTTAAGGTTATATCTGGTATTTTATAACCCTTCTACATTATGATTTATTTATATCCGTATAGTACCCAATTTTTCAGCATAATTCTAGCATAATTAACATCTATCAGCGCAACAATTAGAATGGTAAACTGCCATTGACTTGCACATTATTATCGTGGTTTGAATTTTAAAAAACTACATCTTTTCTAAAATATACTTGTTTCCCCTCTTCAGAAACAGTACAGTTACAATTTGAAATAATTGTATTTAATAGTATTTGTATTCACACTGGATTGGGAAACCTGTGTTCAAAACCTTACCCTTGTCTGAGATATGGTATCTTTAGTGTTTCTTGTGGTGTGTGTGTAAAAAAAAAAAAAAATCAATGAATTTTGGTTCAACTCTATTAATAATATATACTGTACTTCTTTGCTAAGGTATTAAAAATATAGAGTATTTTTGTGAATTCCTTTGCATATTTCATATTCACGTTAATACTACTAACTCGGATTGTATTTCTTAAGAGCCTTTCTGAAAGCAGAATGATTCCCAGTTTAAGACTAAATACCTTTCATTTTCTATTTTTGTCTTTGTTAATATTTGAAGAAAAATAACATATTTCGACTACAGTATGTCTGCCTTCATTTATCACCATTGTCTGTTTTTAAACCTTAAAATTTTATTCGAGTGAAATTAGCTCTTTCCATTTCTGTACCTCTAGCCTCCCTTGGTAAAACATTAACTCTTTTTTTTAATTACGTTAGAAACTGTTTATTTTGGTACTTACTCCTCACCACAGTTACTCTTTTCCTTTGCAGTAAGTTGATAATTTCAGTGGGATATAAATGTTTCAGGTATTCAAATGCTCTGCTTCCTTGCCTCGGTTGCCACTAACTGTTGTATGATTATAACTGTGTTATAGAAAATTAGAATATAATTCTCATTTTGAATTATACATGCTCTCATTATTTGTTCTTAAACAGAGTTTAGTATATCAAACTTTTTTTTATTTTCTAAAAATTTTAAAGATTGTTCACACTTTTATCATATAACTAGTCATGATCATAATGCAGTTTCATCTTTCTCCACAGAAAATTAAAAATAAAGATTCCAGATTGCCAACTCGTGTCCTGGAGGATTCCATATTATGCACACCAAGCTCGGTTGAAGGAAAGAAGAGTCCTAGAGATGGTATATGTGTACCTTCCCCGGATTCTGCAATAGGAATGTCTAAAGGAAGTGATGATTTTGTGGAATCCAAGATCTCAGATAGATTAGAAAAATCCAGTGAATCATTCCGTACTCCATCTGAAAGCAGTAGTAGTGGAGTGACCTCTTCAGGCTGTGATAGTAGTGATAGCAGTGCAATAGTTGATGACAGAGTGCCTGAAACTCGCAGTCCACCGCCTGTGAGTAGTGACAGTGAAACTGAGGCAACTGTTGCTACAGTTACTTCTTCAAGTGCACACTGTGAAAGGACTAAAGAGAAAGCTATAGTTGAATCCTCACAAGAGATAAAGGCTGAAATGGACAGTCCAAAAAACGAAGAGGTAGAGAACAGTGATAGTGCTCTTGAGCGCGAGGTTGATGAAATTAATAACTCTTCAGAAACTAAAGCTCCTGGTGTTGAAGAGGAAGACAGATCAGTGGGTACTCCTGTTGAATTTGAACTGCACTATAGTGAGCCCCCTGAACCCATGCGTAATGACAATTGTGCCATTGACAGTGACAGTGACAATGAGGTTGCTGAAACTCCTCGTTCAAGAGGTCGTCGTGTCGCATTTTCTGGCATGTCCGCAATGGAACCCTTATCTGTGGATGTTGGAGATGATTGTGGACCACCTAATGTATCGTTAAATGATCTCCCACCTAATATCTCCTTAGCAACATCAAACCCTATCGATTCCCTTCTTAATGATAATCGTCACCAAGAATCAGCCTCCAGTTCCATCCTGTTGAGTCTGCTGTCACGACCATCCCCATCCCGGTCTGATCGTCGTGAGCGCAATCACTCGTTAAATGAAGCCACAGACTTGGCATCTTTTTTACATCCAGATCCTGATCTTGATGGAAATAAAACATCAACTCCTATAGAACCCCTTGGAACTCTCACCCCTACTCCTAACCTAACACCAACTCCCACACCTACTCCGAGTGAAGGATCAAGTCACAATGGCACTGTTGGTAGCTCTGGCAGTGGCACTCATGCCTCTGCAGGATCCACAAGCAGTGAGGTAAGCACTATAGCTCTCCTGGAGAAAGTTGTTGGAGAGTACTTTATCCCTGAGGCTGTCATTATCTTTGTTTATGATTATGATGGTCCTTACTATTATCTGTGCTGTCTTTTAAAATAAATAACTTCTAGAAATACTACCTAATGATTTGCAAAGTGATATAGAAGCTAATTATAACCTTGGCAGTAAAGGAGAGAGAATACCGCATGTCACAAAAACCAATAAAAGGGATAGAGAGGGATGGGCTAACAGTGTCTTCCTTGCCACAAAATAACCGATAAATATGTTGACATTACACAGGGTTATTATGAGAGGGCTGCTGTAGTGTAGTGGTAGAATGCTCATCTTGTGAGCTGACGGACACAAGTTTAATCCCACATCAGGGCAGTAGGAATTGCATCCAGTCTTAATTCTCCAGCTATAATATGTCTGTGTCCACTCCTGAATGGGGCCTAAATGTAAATTTATTTTTAGTTGTGATCACTGCTAGCATTAGCAGTATATAGCACTTTAAAGTTTGCATACCGATTCTGCAAGATACACCTAGCTGAAAATAATTTCTGGCAAAGAGATCTGCTACGTTTAAGAGAAGCTCTCTATACACCTCTTCAAAGGATATATATATATATTATATATATATATATATATATAATATATATATATATTATATATATATAATTATATATATATATATATATTATATATATATATAATATATATATATATAGATATATATATATATATATATATATATATATATATATATATATATATATATATATATATATATATATATACTAATAATTTATTGTTCGGTAATGCAAAATATTACACTAAGTTTTCAGGTATTTAGCCCAGTTTTTCAAATAGAGTTACATGTATGAAGGGTGTTGTCATACATTATGAGATTAAACTAGAAGTTTCTATAGCTAATTACGAAAAATACCAGTACACTTCTGATTCGTTACATGATTGGTCCATGATTTGGCGCTTATTTGTTCTTTCAGGTTCATAAGAAGGATGATAGTGATTCGTCCTTTGATCATAGTGATGGTCATACAGTCCCTTCTTCAGATATTTCTACTGCAACATGTAATGAAACAGGTAATACAATACCATTCTCGGCAGGATAAGCATATTTTTTTTTTTTTTCTGTAATCAGTACTACACTACATTTTTGATGCTTGGGATATATTCGATATTAGAATGCATAAATTCAAACCCAAGATCATATTTGAAGACCTAAAGGATGTTTCTTTTGTGATGTTAAGTGTATCTTGGAGTCTTCCAAGATACACTTAACATCACAAAAGAAACATCCTTTAGGTCTTCAGATATGATCTTGGATTAGAATTCATGTGTTCTAATATTGCATATATCCCAGTCATGGAAAGTGAAGTATTATTTTTCTTTTTTTGTTAATGTATGAGGTATTTGCATTGCTTTTTGGAAATCAAGAGTTTGTTACTAGGAATTGTGTCGGAATAATCTACGTTACTGCCCTCAGGCGAGACTATGGAATGCCGAACAGATTCTGATGAGCGGCTACAAGACTTAGGCGAAAGTCACGATCATCCCAACTCTGCTCGTGGTAGTGAGACTAAGGCTATGGCTGCTGGAGGGTTAAATTCACTTTTGAACCTGGAAAGCCTTAACAATATTGCCATACAAGTTATAACCTTGGTAAGTTGGGAGTGATATTGTAATGAATTAGGATCTGAATTATTCATTCTGAGAAATCTATCCCTTTATACTTGAATTATCCATTCTGAGAAATCCATTTCTTTGTACTCCCCTGTAGCTTTAATGACAAAGGTTATTGGATACTCCATAACAGGGGGAGCCCAGGAAGAAATTACTTCACCATTCCTATGTTAACATGCTCATCTTTCTTTTCAACTATTTTTTTTTTTGTATGCAGCTGAATTTTAATAGAATTTTCACATATTCTTTTGTTTTCTCACTTGTCTGTATATTGCCATACATAAGGACGATGCTTATTTTATCAGTTTTATGCTGCTAATGATTTAATTAGTCTTCAAGAATTCCTGTCTCCCCTTACATTGTACATTCAATTTCATTACTGTTTACTTACCCTAACCCCAAATAATAGTATGAAACCAGGAAAACAAGTTCTTTTCCTTTTGCTTTAATATTCATCAAAGCTGTTGCAGTTACAGGTTTATTACTCTAGTCTTGCTTAACCTTAAGACGTTTTCCATATTACTCAGTTCTCCATGCGCTGTAATAATCTTTGTTCCATGATTATCGAAGGTCACGTGTTTGCCTCTACTTTTAACAGTTCTTGATATTCAGGCATCTATGGCTAATACCTTCAAACTCTCTCAACATATTCCCAAGCAAACTACGGAAGTCATTCTCTTATTATTTCATTTCTCATTGTAAGAATATTAATAACTCCAGAAATCCTATCTTGAAACTCAATTAATGCAGTACCCGTACATGTACTCATTCAGTAATGTGGGAGTAACTATCGCTTTTAAGTAATTTAGTCTTCATTTGCCTTAATAAATCTTTTCCACAATATTGTACTTGGTGCTCCAAGCAGCCTTTTCCTTCTCTGCTTTCTTACCTATGTATATTCCGTGACTGCAGTCTACTATATACTCATGATCTGATACATTACTTGACAGCTTTCTTAAACCTTACACTCATATCAGTCTCATCGCCAACTTCATTTATCTGTATATTATTCTGTACAGACAATTATCCTTGTTCTCATCATATCTTCAGCAAAATGTATCCCATATCCTAAGTAATTGCTGTTGTGAATCTCACCTTCTTTCCTTTAGCTGTCAAAGAGTATATTTAAAAATATCGAAGAGCAATTATTTTTTGTTAAAAGTTAGTCCCAATTATTTAGAGACCATACTTTTCGTTAACAGAGTAGAGTACTCTTTTATGTCTTATTTGTTCCTTTGGTTTTCTAAGACTATATATTATTAAAAGGTCTATGAGCAGGTTTTTTTTTTTTCCCCACACAAGTAAATTCAAATCATTTCTAGCCCATACCTTTCATTAATATAGTACATTTCTCTTTTATATCCTGTTTTGGAGATATTCCTCAGTACTTATGGTTGAGAAGGAATTTTGTAATTCAAGCAAGGTATCTTTTAGTCTATTAACATTTATATTAAGCAGCAAGAAGATGAGTTTGATTAACACCAGAATTGAGGTTGTGTGTAGTCATACTAGGTCACACATCTTAAGTAACTTAGCTGGATTTATGTACATGGACAGTTAGCAATCCAGATAAAGATAAGAGTTGCTGAACTGTTGGAGAAACATATTTCAAGAATTTGTATTTCAGTTTTTCCTTCAAAAAGCAGATCTATCGTCATCTCAGAGCCTAGTCTTCCATATCTCTGGGTCCTCTGTACTTTAACTGGTTATTTTTGTCTGTCGTTTTCTATTGTGTGACATTACCTCATCTCTGCCTTGTCCCTAACCTTTTTCTTTTCCTTCATCTTGGTATTTTCTCGTGCCCGGGCCTTTGTTGATGAGGGCAGTTTCTGCCTGTCCTGGTGTCACACACACACACACATATTATATATATATATATATATATATATATATATATATATATATATATATATATATATATATATATATATATATATATATATATATATATATATATATATATATATATATATATATATATATATATATATATATATTTCGCACCTGGCCGGGATTCGAATGTTTGACATATACTTCACCAACTACACCTCAAAGAGTCTAAATGAAGAATTAATCCTTTCAACTAACTCATAAAAGAGTACATTATTCTTAATGAGATAATTAACTTTAAACAAGGTAGTTAATATAGGTATGGGCACTAAAGAAATTTAAAAAGCTACTATTCTTAGGGAACTGCACCTCTTTATTGATAGAACAGGTTCCCCAGGATGACTTTTATAAAATTGCCACCTACACTATTTACATTTGCAAGTATGTTTCCGAGTAAAGTGCAGATATTTTGCTGTTCGTAGTGTTTCTTAAGAAACATTAAATAATTTTGTAGAGGCATTTTCTACATAAGACTAAATGTTTAACCAGCCATTCCTGTTTATATTTCCTCCAGGCTGAAGTTCTTGAAGTTGTTGCCAGTGGCTACAGAAGTGTAAGTGACGAGGAAATAAAACGTTATACTGATTTCATGGTGTGGTTCTCAAATGTTGCAAAATCGGCTTGTCCACACTCAAAAGATGGTAAGAATATAATTTATTTGTGAAAATGTTTTTGTTATGGTACCTGTGGAACAATTAAATTTCAGCTTATGTTTTGTATTGCTGGATCATATAATTTAGGCAAAATTATACTTGACGATTATTTTCATTGGTCTTCAGAAAGTTGGTAACCTAATAACCCTCATCTTTTAGAATTTGCTAATTATTAGTTAGTATCTCTTTGTAGTGATAGACGAATATGACCAAAAATATAATATAGGTTGCAGTTGGTTCATAAGGATGACGAAAAATAGATCACTTGGAGTTCATATGAATAAGGTATATAGCAGTGCTAAAAATTTAGTGCATTAATATACAGTAGCTATAACTCTGGATCGACTTGATTTGTTTGGCAATGATAGTCTTATAGTACACTAAGACATTGAAAGAGTCCGTGTGTCAGCTCTTGTATTACAGATGGGATAAAATAGGTATGTTAATGATGTTTACAGTTAGAATTAAAATTTTTTTCTTTTGTATTAGAGAAATTTTCAGTGTAAAATGCTAAATGGCATGATTTGGATTTAGACATTGAGTGCTTAAGTGGACAAGTAATTCTGTTGATAGTACATAAAGTTTTGTAGTACATAGCAAATATTGGCTTCGAATTGCAAAATTACACTTAAAGCCATTAGAAAACTTTACTTTTTTTATGCTAATTTCATGCTTTGAGAGTAATACGAGTTAGATAATTGGTAAATGGAATGAATTCTGGTTTAAGGCCACATTAGAGCACTTTACAGAGAATGTTAAAATATTGGCATTACAGAACTACAAATAAACAAGTAGATTTTTCAGCTGAAAAATAAGTTGTGATATGGGAGTATCAAGTAAAACTTGAAACCTAGTGTCAATACCTACATTGATTGTAAGTAGAATTTCTAGAGTTCTTTTTCATTATCATTTAGATGAGTCAAGTTTGCATTAAAACGTATTGAAATTATGACCTCTCACATTATCAAATGAGTAATTATTTGATAGTGGATTGAGGTTATAGTAATGTTTAATGTCCTCTTATGTCTTATATTGTTTTTTTATTGTGAAGTTTCTTGAATTGGCTGCGGGGTGACTTAACCCTACCTGCTTCAACCTGGGATATTTGTGGACCATGGTTGGGAAATTTTATCTTGATAACACTAAATCTTTAGTAACACATGATTGTCAAATCACTGGGAACACATTACATAGTATTAATAAGATAAAACACAGGGTTGACATCGCCCTGTTCTCATATATTATCGAATCTATTGCGGAAAGAGGAAAAGAGAAATGAAAGGAAAATGATCTACAATGCTGTGAAAAACATGCAAAATCTTATGCTCTGTCCTTCCTCCTCTGAGGAACTCCCTAACCAGATGTATGATACTTCATTGCCTATTTCTCTTTCTTTCCTTTTCCTCTCTTACTTTATCAAGAAAGAGAGATTACGATATGTTGGGCAGTCTGGCCGCCACTGGCAGCTCATCTCACAATCACTCAGTCACACATATATCTTTTATCTTTCACAGTAATCATGATGTGTATCACTCATTATCATTAATATTGTTCAATATTACCTCCACGATTTTCTGTATTGACAATACTGAAAATTCCAGAGGCTTGGCGCTAATAGGGTTTAGCATCCTTACCAAATCTCCTTTGTTTATTACTTTCAGAGTTGCCATTTGATAATGAACAAAGCTTTACGAAACATGATGATACTAATTTAAATTTCAGGTGTACTGAATAATTGAATGATCTTCAGTAATCCTAAATATTTCTTTAAAATCATGATGTTTCATACTGCTTTACAATACCAAATGAGCAATTAAATAATAAAGTATGGAATATATATATAACGTCTAATATCCACCTTTGTTTTATATTCACCAGAAATATTCTCTATTTCTTGTAAAGTCTCCAGAATTGGTTACATAGTGACTTAAAACATCCGTACCTCTGCCCCTCATTTGTTACTTTTAAGTTGCTTGTGTATGTTGAGAACCTGGAGAATTTAGACTCCAAAACCTGTTTTCTTCATGTAGTATCTTTGCATTTCCTTCAGCATTTTTCTTGATGGTCTGGTGTGAAGTTATCATATGGTGATATGGGGCACCTGCTAGCCGGTGACTATTTTTATCAATTGGTCAGTATAGTTATTATGCCGATATAAGACGATTACAGACTGCAGTTTCCATGTGGGTAAATATATTGGTAAGCAAGATTGCTTTACTGGAGGCTGTTTCCATTAGTTGTGCACGTATTCCTTAAGTTGTGCTTTCTTTTTTTTTTATTATAAAAATTTTAGTTTTATTTCAGGATCATTACTTTTTACTGATTGCCTTATAATTCCTCTTTGTAATTACTGTTCATTATGTCTTTATAATTTTATATGTATCCGCCGTTTCTGTAGATGATGCCAGGTGTATATAGTCTTGTTGTTAACGCAGGGATTTTAATACTTTTTAATATGAGCATTTATATTATCATTAGAGTATCCATTATTGATAAGACATTGATACTTTTTCTAATTCATATACTCTTTTACAGTCAGAGCAAAACGAGCTCGTTTTCTAAACTTTAATTTGTTGTTTTGTATCTCTGAGGACACTCACTTTATTGACAGACATATTTCTAAGTCTGTTTAATTACAGTTATCATCATTGGAATTAAAGCGTATCACAACTTCTTACCAATAATGGATACTCTAATAAAGAAACATGCTCAAATAAAAAAGCGTTTAAATCATGAAGTTAACAAGAAGAATAAAGACAACAACAACACCATCTACAGAAGATAATCATAATATAAAATTATATTAAAAGGTATAGTGAACTATTACAAGAAAGAGGAAATTATTGAAAGACGAAAGTTGGGATGTAAAAAGTAATGACCCAGAAAGACAAATTGAATTTCATATATATTGTACAACAACGAAAACGACAGAGTTTCTTTTAACAAAGTTTATACCTAAAGGAATCCTCCTCCAGCAAAGCCATATTGTTCACCACCATACTAACCCACTAGAAGACTGCAGTCTGTAATCGCTTTATATTGGCATGTTAACTAAACTGGCCACAAAAACTAAAACTTGACAAAAAGCATTTTTGGAGGCTGCTAATTCTGGAAGTTTTCTATATACACAAATGTCTCCTTCCATGAATGTACAGGCACCAGATTGTATTACAATAGCAACACTGAAAATAAGAGACAGAGGTAAGAATGCTTGAAGTTGCTCCGCAACCAATTCAGGAGACTTCACAGTAAAAATAGAATATTTATGGTGAACAAAGGTGAATATCTGATATTATGTATAAACTCCATACATTATCATTTACTTATTCATTTGTTAATGTAAAAACTTGTACCAAACGTCACAATTAAACTTTCAGACCTAGTGAATAAACTGAAAGATAATGAAAACGTATTAAAATGAACTTTAGATATGTTATAAATGAAAACTGGTAAAGCAATCCATGTGTCACAGCTGAGAAAGCTCTATCTAAAATTATATTGCATGGAAAAAAAAAGACTAGAGGACAGTCTTAGGTTCAAACAAGCAAAGTTGTAAGTTAATTGAACAGGATCATATACTGTAGTTAGTGATATAATATGATATATGGGATCAAAGAATGAATGAAGTGCAACATCTCTTCATGGCATTAACTTTTAGAATTATCTTTGCATATATTCAGGAAAAAGTACATTTGAAAATATTATCCCCTATTGTACTTTGGGTAAAAGTAATCTGGAACTGCAATTTTCTAGATGTTTGTACTATAAGTGTAACTTTACTTGTTCTGCTAATAAGGTTTTTACTCCTGTATACCTCTAAGAATAACTTGTGTACACTGTCTTCTTTTTTTCAGGGTCTCGAAAAGCAAATGCTCCTCCTTTGGATGATATAAGCTTAGATTCTACAGTTTATGATACTCCAAGCATTATCAAGAAACGCAAAGGGCCTTTGCGAAAGTTGGGGAGATTTTTATTGAAGGCTTTGATGTTTATACTTGACTGATCAAATGCTGAAAATCACATTGAGAAAAGAATTTTGTTAGTTTCAATGAAATTAACCCATTGCCCTAGTCGTAAATAAGGATTTGACTGTTGATTTCATACGTAAGAAAGTGTGATTTTGTGGAAATCTAGAGGCAGCATTAGAAAAACTGTGTACTGTTTACTTAGTGTGAACGAAGAGGAGCCAAGTCTTTTAATTGTACAGCATATGTGAAATTTCATAAATATAGTCTCTGACTGCTCTCGGTGGTGAAGGCCAATATTTATGTGCAAAATGTTTTGATGAAAATCCATAATACTAGCTTACTCTGGTTCCTCAATTGTCCGAGACCCATGTGGACAACATAACTCTGGTTCCTCACGTGTTTTCCTTGGGAGTGAGATAACATGGGAGTGATGTTAGTCTGTTTGCTGGCATCTGTATGCTTCTTGATAGATTATAGCCATTTGCAATAAATGTGGCTTTTTATAACTTTTAATGTGTTATATATATATATAGAGAGCTTTTATTGGGGGAATGCTTGCTTTTTTCCCAGCTTACTTTAGTAGGCATTCGAATCACTTGTATATTCTGATATCTTTCCCTGAAGTGTTCCTATAAGATGCAGCGCATTAAATTTTGATGTTTGTATAGGCGTCATCATATTTAGCACTTATTGTATATTCAGAAAATTAGTGCTCTTAATAAGCATCTACAAAAGACACTGACTAATACACCATCTAAAAGAAAATTTTTTGTTATATCAGTATTTGAAAAATTACTTCAGATCATACAGTTTACACTTTAGCAAACTACTGTAGCCTTGTTAAAATACTGATTTAGCTCTTTTAAAAAATAATATGTACCACTATCTTGGCTACAGTATTGAATACTCATATTGCAGAGGTATTATTTATGATGTAATTGATATTCTAGACATATTTCCAAGAAGCTGGTAGCTTTGTTACTATTGTAAAATAAAATATTTTCTTATATAAGTAAAAAGGTTTAGACTCAGAAAATAAAGTATGATGAAACTTTTTTTCTCTGTGAAGCCTTGATCTCTCAATATTGATAACACGGTACTTAAACGAATGAACTTATAGTTTTTAGTATGTATCTGTCTTAATGGCCACTTAAAATATGGGATAGTCAGTACTTCCTAAATCCAAGTCTGAGCTCTTGAAGATACTGGACTGTACCCCTATAATCCCCACACAACAATGCTCTACACAGGTAGGACCTAGATTGGCAGCGTCTTCAGAGCAAGTCCACCATCTACAGATGCAAATCAAGAGAAAGCCAAGCAACTCGGAAGACCAGCAGCAGAAAAGGCCCAACTGCCATAACAAACCCATGACCCTCACAGGGCACAAGTACCTAGGAGAGGCTTTTGTCACTTCACCTGGGCAGTTACCTCATCTCTCAACAAAACAAAAGTAAAATAGCTCCCAAGCGGTCTTTTCTCGAAGATGCCTTCTAGCTGGAAACATTAAGAGCACCTGCAGCAGTGGACTCCTCACCCTGGTACACAAATCCATGAATTTCATAAATACCAGTGTGCATACAAAATCCCTCCTCCCCCACATATGGCAAATATATCATCCATAACAATCACAAATGTATGAATCCTCCTCAACCATTCTCCACAGTACCTAACAACTACATCTCACAATTATAATACGTTACTAACACTCCAAACATTATTTTGGGTGGTGACTTCAGCATTAAGATAGCCACTTTGTTAGAACCACGACACAGACAATGCTGGTAATACAAATCTAAACAGAAAACCTTTTCATTCTAAATAACATTCATTAACACATTCCCCACCAAGCCCACTTACCCCCCCCATCATCTCCAGACATCACATCTGGTTCACCGAATTTTTCCCCCATGACATCATGGAGAGTGGTCAAAACCCAACGTTCTAACAATCTCCCTATCATCATCACCACCGAAATAATACCCAACCCAGCTGGCCACAGACACATACACAAATTACAAAAAAGCCAACAGGGTAGCTTTCACTAATTAAACAAATAACAATTCAAAACTAAACAGTGGCCACTCAACTACATAGTACCTACAATGAAAAGTTACGGTTCAGTTACATAATTAAATACGAAATATGTTCCCTAATACACAATTTCTGAAAGGCACAAGTAATTGAGAAAATGATGGCCAAATAAACTTTTATTCCAAGAATGAAAGTTAAATAAAGCTGAGTGTCTATTAATAAAAAAAATGTTAAATAGTCCTTAAAATACCTATCATATAAATAACAAAATCTATATCTGAAAAAAATATTAGCTACTTTTTAATTTGGAAGTAACGCATCAATGAAAATTATACAAAAACAATATCATTGAAAAAGCTTCAAGCTCTATCCCTAAAATAATAAATTTACCTACAAGTCCACAGACCTTAAATGGTAATAATGCTAAGGAGTAAAATAAAAGGATTATTTAAACAAAATGGCCAACTGAGCACATGTGATATATAAAGTACCAATTCAGTGCTTTGTCAATCTAACCACTTAATGAAGACTGTAAAGCATGTAAACATTGTTGATTAATACTGTACATACTATACATGACCAGGCAAACTACAAAGTGTCTAGTTCAA
>JAXCGZ010015107.1:90000-170000 GCA_037179515.1 Halocaridina rubra
ATATCAGACCATATGATAAATAATATATATCAACTGTTTTACAAGAGTGCAACAGAGGGGCAGACTATACATCAACATAGACGAGTCAAAGGAAAATTCAAGAAAATGCAGTTTTCAAAATAAATTCTCACCTCACAAGTGCTGCAATTTCAAATGTACACTTATACTTGTGTTGACCATCCACTGCTTGATATCTGGGATCCTTCCAGGAGAAACTGTTGAACACCAAGGTCATCAACTGTGTGCAATGGAAATTCCATCTGCAAAGTTTACATTACAATGAAGATTGATATAACTCTGCCACGAAATAGTTCTAATATTATGTCATCCCACCAACTACTAATCTTATTAAACCTAGTATCTATGGATTCAGAAATATATTGGTAAATATGAAAGTTTATAAAAATTTATATCACCAAAGCACTGACAAATGCTACAGTCTCTATTCAGTTCAGTAAGTTTCTATCTTAAAAATTTATTTTTCCAGTACAAATAGAATGTTGCATTAAATGCATATACCCAAACAAGCTAGAGAAAAATAGTCATGCAATTCATGATTTCAGATACATGCTTTTGAGGGCAATATTTTGTAGAGTTTTAAGATTCATTCAGTAATCATTAAGCCAATTTTGCCTGAAGTATCTAGTATGTAACATTCTGATTAGTTGCAGGATATAAATGTCTACCACCAAACAGGTGTCACGTTGCTCACATCATACACAGTATAAATAAATCCTACTTTTTTATTGACTTGTTATTCAAGTTGGTGGCATATTTTCGCAACTGGTGTGAGTGGAATTCAGCTGGTTTGATATCCAAGAGGGCAAGGTAAATAATTTCTAATAATTTCGCTTAGGTCCAATATCAATTATATTCTCGTAAGTCCAATTTGTATAATTTTCTAATGTGACCACTAACTTATAAGTGAACAGACTTGTAGCATATGACTGCATAATACAAGTATTTGCTTTCCACCATAAATCATAAAGCTTAAGTGGCAAGAACCACTCTAAAAGAGACCAAGGTACAGTCTTGACAATGTTAACACAACATTTGTCATGACTATATCCCTGTCGAGACTAGGAAAGAGCATTCTCTGCTCTTCTGGAACTTTTTATCTCCTAAATAGAGTTAATTTTTGCTTTAAGTTTTTCTTTGGAAGACCATTTCCATATTTTCCCCTTGTCTTTTAATAATATACACTTCAACTTGCATACAAGTAAATATATCAAACTGTCCATACCTCATAAATACTCCTCCAGGTCCGTGCAAGAGCTTTCACGAAACTTTGCATTTGACCACCGCATCTGAAATAGAGCGCCCAGTCACCTGATATTTCACCTGCCTCACTACACTCAAATTCCTGTAACAAAAAATAATATTAAGAAAAACTCAATCTAGCACTGCTTAAAATAATTTTCTGTAACGAAATACAATTCACTCGATCTCTATTTACATCTAGCCCTAATTCCACTCCCCTCAAGAGCATTCTACCATGGTATGGTCTTGGAAAATGGCCTTCCAATTTTACATATTCAAGAAGTTTTAAAAGCTTAACCCACAGCTTCTGTCTCTCTTCCATATCGAGCATTAATCAATATCACTCCACCTTCTAGGCTGCAATATAAACCATCATATGTATGGGTGGAGCTTTCAACGAAAAAAAGATGATACTGCATACTGTGATTCTAAACAAAATCAGTCTCCCACACTTTTCAAGTATATTCAAATTCTCTCAATGCATTTTGTTCAATCTCAAGGTTTAATAAATATTATTATTACCTCTCTGTCACAAAAACTCTTTATGGACTGTCATTAATTTACCAACTAAAACTTATTAAAATTGGAATTGTTAAGATAATTGGCAAACAAATCAGAAGCAGGTAAGGTACAAAAAATGTTCCCTTTCAAAAAAAGTTCTCATCCCCCCATCTCAAATTTTAAGACTGCAATACTCTTGAGAGGATGAATGTGCTCGATGAAAACTGCACTTTGTGAAAGAGAATTTTTCAGTCTCCCACTTGACTGTCGATACTTAACCTCCTTCCCACTTATTTCACTGTCTTGGAAGAAACCAATGACCTTGGAATATAATGAAGATATGGCACTAGAAACAGATGGGAGGAGTAGAGTTTTTCTACTCTCCATAAGTTAGGGGTTTTGACCTCATATACACAAAAAGCATGTAAAGTAGATTACCACAATGAATGTATGGCTGGAACTCTTAGCTTCTATTTTTTTATTTCGAGTGACTCAAACCTGGGTAAGGCAGAGCCACCTTCAAGAAAAACTTATAACAGGCCACATGGTGATTCAGAAATACTGTATACATTTCTGTTTCCAAAGAATTTCTCTTATCCCTAACTTTAAAGCTGTTATAACCGCTTCTCTGATACCAAAAATCAGCGTAAGCTAATACTAAAACATTCTGACTTTAATATATTAGGATAATTATATAATACTGACAATATTAAAAAACTGCTCAGTTGACAATTTGCAACAACAAATTTTTATCCACTACTTCATGCAACACTTAATTTAAAGCAAAATTATCTTCATTTCAATACTTAATAGTATGTACAGTATATTAAAACAGTATATATCTTAATATTAATATTTTTCATCATCAAATATATGTTCTTTTCACTAAATATAAGTCTGTAAAATGTAATATCTGAGCTTATGTAGTTAATCAACATCTTAATAATGAGGAAAACTTTGCAGTAAACATCACATTAACTCTGGAGCCTAAAACACCAAAGAATTTTGTATTTGATAACCATAACACTGAATAGGAAGAAAAAGCAAACTATAACTGACCAGCAAACAAGTGTTAGGGCATTCTGCATATACAGACACTGATGATAGCTGCTCCAAAGCACTGTGTGTTAATACTTTCATTTCTCCTTTACCCATAAAAGGTTCCATTATCCGTGATCTGTTATGTGCACCTTCACCAATCTTTGGTTTTGAATCTTTGGCAGCATTTATTGATAAATTCTTCTCTATCTCAACTTCTGTTACATCCGTATACCCAGCATCATATAATCTTGTAAGGCTTCCTTTCCTGTTTTGTGCATTCTTATTTTGGGATGAAATCTTTTCTCCATTGCTTATACGTCTTATGGGACTGCAAGGTATACTTGAAGAGCTATTAGTGCGATGAAGATTGGTTAAAGAAGAGCTGAGAGGTTTTCGATCTCTCAGATTTGATAAGGTAGGATTGACTAGTCTGTGTGTGTCTTTCTTGACTAATTGTCCAGGAGAAAGAGCATTTGGAGAAACACTTAAATACTCCTGCGACAGATGAGTGGCAACTGAATTGAGACTCTCAGATGCTTTCTCCTCAGTAATATTATGAGACAAGTCAAGAGGAATTCCAAGAATCATATCGGACTGCTGAGCTAACAGGACTCCTGACTTGATCAGTATGATTTTACAAGATACTTGTCTACGTTCACTTAAATCTCTCACCTGCAAATATTACAAAATTTAGGCTTTTTTAAAAACAATAATAATATCTATATTTGTTTCATTATGAGTTATTGTTCACAATGTTTACACATAAATTTGACTTTTTACGCCATCACAAAACTACTTACCCCACTATTTATAACTGTTAGGAATGCTTGCAACCAGAGAGATGCTTCATGCTCGTCCGAAGCTGCTAGCATAATTGGTGCTGCATTCTTTCGTAAAAGCTATAAACAAAAATATACTTAAGTCACTCATTTGAAATAAATCAGAATGATCTAAGAAAAATGAACTTACGGCCTGGTGCAATATGATATTTATATTAGCATTTCAATATATAGGAACTGAGGATATGGTATCATTACACAAGATATCTACCAAGTTTGAAAATGCCATACTCAATTGCTGGATATAATAATTTATATAAATGCAATAACTATTCATTGACAAAAAGTTACCTGAAAAGCATGGGGTCGGTGATTAGTACCTATGCGAACACATCCGACACATTTTGAAACTTCCTCAATCATGTGAGGCAATCTTTCATGAGCATCATTAAATTGGTACAATACACCAGCCCTAATACATATGGAAAGTAGAGAACAATCATTAATCATAATTGGTATACCATTTCAATAAAACATTTAGTGATAACTCAAAATAAGTCAATACTAGCCATTTACATGACACTTTTCACTCATAAGTTGTTTTATTTTAATACAACATTTTTGCCAATAAAAATCATAATACTGGCAATGGTTTCTTATGGTATTAATGTGTTAAGAAAGGAAAGAGGAAATGCTTAAGGCTCTCAATTACAGTACATTTCTACAAACTAAGAAATTTTGTGTCACTTTCTTATCCTTTTTTTTCACATTTACTCAACACCTGTATGCCATTTCGTAAGAATCTTAATGATAATATCTTTGAAGTCAGTTCCTAAGAAAAAAATGGTCAACCCTAAGGGTATATACCTTTGTGAATTAAATCTAGTAAGGCTTAACAAGAATAAGACAAACTCTTCCCTAACTTGGATAAACAATAAATTTTGTCAACAGGAATTAGATGGCCTTTGCTACAGTAATCTTAATAGCCTTTATGTAATACATGTTCCATGTTGTACTTAATAAGCAAATGCAAAAGCAAGAAGAATATGGCAAGTGTAAAGTTCACAGAGTATTCATCATAAAAAATATAAGTATATTACACAGTTTCCTTTCCTCGTATATTCAGTGCAATTCAAATATCTAATTATAATAATGCTTAAGAATTTGTCTGCCTTACTTAAGGATAAAATAAGCGGCTTTCCAAGACATTAGTATCCCGGGAGGTTTGAACATTAAAGGACCCTCAATAGCTGGCCCAAGAGGACCAGATGCTTCGCCACCACCCAGGCTGCTCCCATCTTCCCAATCTACTAACCAGCTTCCAACTACTTCAGGGTCACTCTGTAGTGTAAAATGGCAAGGCATATATAAAAATATTTGTTACAAAAGTCAAACACAATATCTGCATAAATATGTATGAAATTTTTTCGGTTAAAAGGTACATTGCAGATTATATAAATTCTTTTCTTGGATTAAGAATTTTGGTCTACAACATAACAATGAAAAACTTGCAATAAAGCCCACTTAGCACTGCAAGTTGTTTATTTAAATTTCACATGGTTAATATTTAGTACTGAAGAACAGTGCATTACAAAAATAATAGAAGCTGGAAAACATATTTTGATAGAGATTTCAGGAATTAAGCTGACAACAATAATGACACGGATAAGGCACAAGCACAGTTAGTCCTGTAACTTAATAAATAATGACAACAAAAATGAAATTCATTTATTCATGAGATAACATCAACTGATAGAATGAAGTAAAAAAGAAGGGTGTAAATGCACAAGCAATTCCAGAACAAAATAAAAGGCTAAAAGAGAAATAAAAATAAATTACTATGTTTTATTGAACACAGAAAGTGAATTACAATAATTCCAAATACTCTATAATCTAAAAACTACAAAAACAAGGACAATAACAATATATTAAAACCTAGCTACCTCAAACTAAAATAATGAAATTTTAATATGCAATCTCATGCAAAAATAAAATTTTTACTAATAGATTAATTGCAAAAAATATCACTATTATGCTCCAAAAACTGTTATACTATTACCTTCACACATAAAAAAAATAACTATTACGCTATTAATCATACGAAAACTAATAAACTTATCTCGCACAATCTTTTGCAACATATCGAAATACAGTAATTACTTATATTTCTACAGCTCTACCTTGACAAAAATCAGTCTTAACAACTTGACAGAAATTTTCTACTACGAAAAAGAAAACATAATTTACTAAAATCCTATGACTAAATTATCTGGCAATAGATACATATCATAATCCCTTCAAACTTGGGCATATACGCAGCTAAAATATATCTTACACTGTCCCCATAAAATGAAGCTCCCTTCTGGACCAACAAGAATTTGCTTAATATTCAAAAATGAAATTTCCTTGAGCAGAAAAAAATAAACTATGATGACATGACTGATCATTAACACTATTGTGACAAATATACAGTGTATGAAGCACAACAATATACAACTAAAATGAACAGAAACATGGCCGATAACAAAATCATATTAATTCATGTTCAGGAAATTACAGCCCATTTGTGGAGCAAAAGCTACCAAGAACTGAGAAGCAGAAGGGCTACATTATATGTATAACTACACTACAGTTCTCTATACTTCAAAATTAATAATTTATTGAGGAAACATACCGACTCAATGAATATTATTTATTGCTAATATATATCAAGATGATATTAAGTCCCTTATTTTTAATATTTTGAAATGTAGTGATTAACAGAAAAAAGAACATAAGTATACAAATAATAAGTAGCATACGTATTCCTACAGCATTATACAAGACCCCTATGAAAATTGAGTAACAGACCTAAAATATCTGACAAATTATCACTTCTCAAAAATACTTTGTAATGGTATGGCTGTTGGCAAGTAGTACTAATCCCAGAAAGAAATTCCGAATCGGCACAATACTAGCAATCTTATCCCCGCCCAATGCATCTCCCTCAACTGCTACAATGTAACAAGCTACTCACTAAAAACTGTAATTATTGAAAGCAAAACTGTGAACTGTAGTGATTGCAGTTCCACAACAAGTACCAATCAGAAGCATGTAAACTAAATGTGGAGCAGAATCTTACTATAAATTACCTTAACGCCCTCAAATTGGAGGCGTTACGCGAATAGTTGGTTCCACCACTAGCCACATAACTTAAGTTTCACGTAGAGTCTAGTCAGTACTTTGTATTAAACCTATTCCCAACCTTCCATATATAGTATTGTACTTAAAATCATATGACCAAAGTACAGTATACATGTGCTCAGAAAAATTAATGCAAAAACATAATGATTACAGCAACAGTAGTGCGTGTGCAAAAAGAGTGAGAAAAACGAATTCCGAGATGAAAGATGCAGTTTTATCAATGCATTTGTATGAACGTATATGTGGATAAACTGGTGATGCAATGTCAGATACACAGATCTGTCATAATATGTCGTCAAACAGGACTTGTTGATTATTAATGCCCATACTTGATTGCTTATGATAGCAGCCATACCAGTGACTATCTAAAATTTCATTGTCATGTGATCTAAAAGTAATTATCAGCCTGGAAACTCTTTTATTACATTCTGATCCTCATATCGAGTCAGCATTACCATCTCAAAAATAGAGCGGAGAAATGAAAACACAAACTGAATTAAACGTTGAATATATGCATCTGTGATGCTGCAGAACCAAATGAAATTAATGTTTAGCTATATATTCACATCTTTCACCTACAAGAATCACAAAACTGCTAAAAGTATAAAAATTTTACTTAATATAGTAGTTGCAGTCATCATATCAGAGATGATTACTTTGCAATTTCAGATTTATATATACTCATAAGCCACATGTAAAGAAAATATACTTCTACTCATTCCTAAGGCAAAAAGAGAAGTCAGGGTAGTAAAAATCATAATATCTATATGCAAAAACCTCAAAGATACTAAGTAGAATACCACGGTAAAAGTCCTACCTGTAAACGAAGCTGTGCTCTCAACCATTTGCGCAAACCAGCTAACTCCCAAGCTGGATGGACCATAACTGCAGGAAGACTTCTATCTAACACTGTTCCATTCCAACGACAGTAACCACCAGCATATCTCTGCATGCCATACTGCTTTTCAAGGTGAAGTTGTATGGGATACTTTTCTTGCAATTTAGCTTGGGCCTTACTTGGATCATCCTCATCATGACTCACATCATAAGAAGGATCTGGGTGTACTTCAACAGGCGATGAAACAGTTTCAGACGTACAAGTATCTTCAGAATCATGACTAACAGATGAGGACTGACTCAGATCACTTATATCTTGACTGATGTCAACAGATGACTGACTATTTTCTGTATCTATATGACTAATATCACTTGACTTCTGACTAGAATCCAACGAGGCCTCACTCATATCACGAGAAGTCTCGCTGATAAGCGATACTTCACTAGCAACGGGAGAATCCTGACTACAACTAAGTGATCCAGGAGTGATAGCAGGGGAGTCAAGCTGACTTGTATCAGGTGACTCCATGCTAATATCCAGTGATACTTGCTTGGAGCCATGAGAAGTAAGCTGAGACCTTTCTAATATGCTGTTGGAAAAATTATCTGCACATTCTTTTGACAATGGTGAGGATCTGGCTTGAGGAAAAATCTTGCAGGGAGTGAAGGGTTTTGAAGTGGTTTGTTCATCTCTACTTAATTTGAGAGCAGAAAAATGCCTTCTCATAGCAACCTCTAAGCAGCTAACTAACGAATGTGTGACCTCTGGATCTCCAATTTCAAGTTGAACACCACTATTTGTACCAGTTGTAGCCAAATCATCTAGCACAGCAGTTTTATTTAAAATGCATATCCATTGATCATTGAAACCAACCTAAAATGAAAAAGTAAAAAACTGTCCTATTTTCTGGGTTCACTAAGTAATTTTTCGGTATCAAATTATTTTCAAGTGCTTTCTCAGTAATACCTCTTATACACCTTATACTATACATTCAGTGAAATATGTCTCATATATTTTATAAGAAAAATGAAAAAGAACAGTTCACTTACAATAATAGTGTGGATATCGTGGTATGGGACAATATGACGTGGTTTTGACCATTTGGGTACAGGAGTAACTACATAAAGCGCTTGTGTAGATAATACAATTTGCACACTTACACTGCTACCATTGCTATGGCCCTCTCGCACGCTGAAGAGCTGCAAATCAGTATTTCATATAATATTTGGTTTCATAAAAATAATGACACCTGCTAATAGTAATATGATTTTCATTACACAAAGGTAGTGATGGAAAAGGAATTCCATACTAATATGACCTTTGTTACAGCATGCAACTACGAGGGATATACTTGATGTGATGGATGAAATATTAATTCAAACTTAAATCTACATATGAATTCTGTCTACATAGAAGGAAGCAATCTAAGATGGGGAAAAGAGGCTGGCAATCCTTTCCTTCAAAAAATTTTCAACCTGGCATAAAACAACTAATGGCTGAGATGAGAAGGGCACAGTCAGATAAACCCATGCAGTCTATGTTATCTTATTAGAAACTTGACCAACCTGCTATATCTATCAGGTCATGGCATCATCATTAAAACCAATCTGTAAACCTTTAAAATTATACAATACATGCCAGCAATGCTGATAGGTATATTACAGTGATCCCTCGCTTATCACGGGGGTTCGGTTCCGGGACCGACTACGATAGGTGAATTTCCGCAAAATAGGATTACCCTATATGTACAAAGGTATTTTACATTTATTTTTACGTTTACAGTACAAACCCTCCCTGTACTGTTAACAAACCACCCTTTACTTTATTAATAACAGCATGCAGAGCTGAAAGTGATAGGTAAACTTACCGTGAATGAGGTGGTAATGACATGTCATCGTCGAGAAGGTTGCAGAATGTCACCGAATGAACAATATTATCAACATGTTCTTGTGAGAGTTGTTGGAGTGCTTTCACGTGTTCATACAGGGCTGCCAAACGTTCGAGTGTAAGGCCAGGTTCTTCGATTTCCTCGTGGCTCAGTTACGAAGTGAATTGAATATACAGTACATAGGAAAACCCTTGATCATTATGAAAAATATGGAAGTGGAGAGGCCAAGTATCCTATCAGTGATGTTTTGAAATACAGTATACTTTGGACTTTGTACAAACTGGTCTCAATTCAGGTCAGTCTTCAGAAACCAATTGTGTTCCTTCTCCTTCTATGATGGAGGTGGATGGCATTGAAAACTGTGAAAATGACACTAATGCTCCCCCAGTAGAGGAAATCTCTTGTAAATCACAAGTTAAAGAAGATCTGTAGAAGCTGCTTGAAATTAAAGGGGAGTCTGTTAAGGCAAAGGAAATGATACTGATGCTCCCCCAGTAGAGGAAATCTCTTGTAAATCACATATTATAGAAGATCTGCAAGAGCCGCTTGAAATTAAAGAGGGGCCTTTTGAGGCATAGGAGACTGTTATCGAAAGAACCAAACCCCTGAAGCATAACATATTAATAAACACAACGCAAACTACGCACATGTCAGGTAGACTGAACGAGTGAGGCGAGACAATGGAAGATGGTGGGAGAACCATACTTCAATCAAAACGCCAATCAGACCCCATGATACAGAACATACAGAAAAACAATTCTGTGATTCGTCATCTCCCACCTTTTCAGCCAATAGCATTCCATGAACTATATCACGTAGGTGCGAAACTTTGCATTTTCCAAGATACCAATACAGTGTACACTATTGTACAGTATTTCACATGGTGCAATACTGTGAGTGTATATGTTTAAATTTATGTTTTTTACTATTTTTTACTGTTTTATTACTCTTGGGCTAGGAAATACTTATTTTATCAATAAAATAATGAAAATTTCAATATGTACTAGTTCACGTAGGTGCAACCCTTTTAGTTTTCCGAAACGCTGATACCGGTATCGTATTTTACATGGTGTAATACTGTGATTATTTATGTTTTTTACTGTTTTATTATTCTTAGGCTAAGAAATACATTGTTTTATCAATAAAATAATGAAGCTACTGGAAATTTTAATTTATGCTAGCACACTTAGGTGTGACCCTTTGGGTTTTCCGAAACGCTGATACCGGCATCGTACTTTCTATGGTGCAGAGTTACATGTTCAAATTTATGTTTTTTTACTATTTCTTACTGTTTTATTATTCTTAGGCTTGGAAATACATTTCTGTATCAATAAAATAATGAAAAATTTTTTTTCAATAAAATAGTGAAAATACTGGAACTTTTTTTTTTTTTTTAATACTTTTGCATATTCCAGAAAAAAAATAAAAAAAATAAAAAACCAACAACAACAACAACCTGCGATGCGCTGAAGTCGCGATAGGTGAACCGCGATATAGCGAGGGATTACTGTATATCTCATTATTAAACCAAAAACAAAACCACATACACCGAATCACATATACAGGGCTTACTTTAATCACATGCAGTTTACTGAGACATGAAAAATCAAATTAATACTTACTTTGTAAAATTTTTCATCAGAAGAAATGAAAAGCCTTTTTCTCAATTCTTCTTGATTCATTGGATCTACAGTGTGGCCTGCCATAACTATATTAGATTGACCTTGAACAATTTCTAAGTTTAGTCTATGTTCCTGCAATAGATAGCAAATATATAGTCTAAGTATTTATAAATAATTGCTTAATACGGTAAAAAGTATAAAACTATAACAAGGACAAAACTTTAATTCTGAAATATATAATTATCTGTAATCCAATTACACAATGAACATCATTGCCATATATCAATATAACCAACTTACTCATATTACACCCTTTCTTTTAACATAACCGGAACATACCTCCTCCACAAACTTGGATACATCCACCTTCATTGGTATGTAGAGGTTCGGCAATTTCCTTTCCTTCCTGAAACACTCTTTATACAATCTCCTTCTATCTGCTAGACTGATGATATTTCTTTTTTCTTTCCTTTCTCTGTATTTATTTCTTGTGAGTGTAGGATCATGTCCTAGTCTAGGCGTAGCAGACGTAGCAGACTGAGTTTTATTAAATTCACAACCAAGACGCTGTTTGGGTCTAGCCCCTGTTGCAGAGGGCTCTTGACCACGCTCTTCTTCAGCGACGCCACCATCAGCAATCATTTCCTTTCCAATCTTGGTTAGTTCCTCCCATCTCACACCTCCAATAATATCCAATCTTCTTTTTTCATCAGTCTCTAGCTTATTGTCAGCCGTATCATTCTTTGGGACATCATCTTTACTATCATTATTATTTTTATTGTCATCATTAATACTGTTGTTGTTGGATGTTAAACTTATAATGGATTGATGAAGAGGAGGATCTTCTTGTCCTTCAGGAGGAGCTCTTTCACTCATTACAGGGCTCGTCTAATGGTAAACAGAAGGACGACAGATATTACAAGCTAATAATCAAACCAGAATTCAAACAACCACTAATTATCAATGAGCAAAAACACTAAGCGTATTTTGACCGTGAAAAGTTATATACCGACAAAGTTTTGGTTATCCTATGGAGTACTGCATAATGAAATCCAAAAATATTACCTGATCTAATGTAGTGAACAATTCCTCGAGTGCTAGAGTAGAAGGCAGCAATCCCTGGTCTTTTAAATTAGAAAGAAGATCTCTTAGGTCACTCAAGTCTCTTATTTCTGCTCCTTTAGACAAGTCTCCACACAGACTTAATCGGCTATAAACATAAATATGGAACAGTACATTAAATTTTATAGGGTACAATCATTTGCAAAGGGTGAATTCTATTCAAACGAGGTGTTGATTTTACTCTTCTTTCCATAATTAATATCTTCTATAGTTGTATTTTCTTTCATTATCCTAGGGCATGGAATAGGAATTGCTATCTCTGTGCTCCAAGGTTCAAATGCCTACTTTTTCGATTCTCTCGTTGTCCATCCTGTCTAAGTCAGCAAAAATCTCTGGTCTCTCACATGTAACCTTCAATGAAGCCATCTGATTCCACACAGTAATCTTTTTTTTTCTATTGAACTTTCAGTCAAGCACTTTGTCATGTTAGAGAAACTACTCCCTCATACATTCCAGTATTGGTATACATTGATATATGTATTCCACAAGCCTATTCAATAACCTAAGCAAAATTCCCCTTTACCAATCTATCAATAATATACATTTCCTAGATACCATCTACGTTTATGCTCAGTCACAGATATCTGAAAACAGATTACTATAACCATAAGTATATCTACATTTAAAAGACCCAAATAATTATGTAAGCCACGTGTTTTAAGTTAATAAGGAACATCCAACAGATAACAGAATAGTAGACCAATGACTAGATTACCAACATATAAGAACTGAGATTGCACAATACAAAAAGACATGAATTTTCACTTAATATATACTAATATAATGAAAGCCCATATTTACTTGCATCTAACAGCAGTAATGCACTGATAAAATGTACAAATATGCATAATTAAACAAAAAATGAGGGATAATAGAACTAAAATAAAAAAGGAAGGTTCTGTCGTCATGCAATATAAGCAGATGGTTTCCATAAATACACCATTTGAAAACAAAATGAGCACAACATATTAAACACTTCAACATATGTTCATAAGGAGTGATATACATAGAATTCTTTTCTGAAGCAAATTACATTCCCCCTTTTTGTTTAATTTTTCATTTCATTTACTAGATTTTCATATGATATGTATAAAAAAATTCTTATCTTACTTATCTTAAAGATATTAATTTCATAGTCAAATTGCTTGTGTTAACAAACTACTATGTAGTGAAATTATGAATGCCAAAGCCCTCCACCAATTTGCCAACTATACTAAGATATAGCACTCAGTCAGTGACAATGCTAAGCCAAAAAGTGCCAAATAACTGTAGATATTAAGAATGATACTCTTTGCAATTTAAGGGTATAGGGCATCAAACAGCAAACTACACGATATATCAAAACACTTGCAAAAGCTATGAAATTCTTGTTCACATACAAGAGTTAAAATTACATTATTTTATTATGAGAAAAAATACCATACAGTAGTTTTGGATTCGCTAATGAACTACAATCTCGGCAAAATATTGCTTAATGAAGCACCACTCATGTAATGATCCAAAGAACGCATGTGTTTCCTTTTGCATAATATGGATCATGGGTGTGACAGCAGCATAAATATGACATCAAAACAATAGAAACCCTAAAAGATATTAGAGAGGGAGTTAAAAAATGGTGAAAATAAAAAGGTCCTAAAAGTCGCTTTGAAACTCAGCTAAAAAAGGAAGAGAATATCAATACATTCTCATTATACAATATGCACTTACTTGTGGATAGGTTTTTGTTGCAGAGCTGTACTTGATGACTCTGTGAAAGACACTCGCTTGTCAATATTCTTGGCACTAGGTAAAGTACCGCGTCTGGTCACAACACCACAATCTTCATAAATTTTCTCCTGCGAAGTCATTTTATTCAGATTACAGGCACTATTCAGTTCATCTTTCCAAGTTTCATACATTCGAGTTTCTTGATCGACCTCCTGCAGAAGCCTTTCCTTAAACTTAAAATTTTCATCAATAGTCCTTTTTGATTTTATCACATTCTCCTCACAATTATCACAGACTGACTGGGACACTCTCCCATTATGGGCTGTGTCAATTCTGTTGTCATATGGAATGGTTTCTTCACTTTCACATTCAGTTCTCTCATACACTTTACTGCTTGGATATTCCACGGTAGAATTCATCTTCATTGCATAAATGCTGTCAGTGGGTGTTGTACTACCAGATGCAGCCCTTGAGGAACTCCGTGAAGATGATCTGCTTTGTTTCTTTCGCCTGGATCTCTTTGGAATAAAAATTATTTTTTTTAACATCTTGGAAAGAGGTTAGATCTATACTAACTAAAGACAATTCAAATCTGCTGAAGTAATCCTTATCTATCTCTTATCACACATGATTCACTTGTTCAAAGCTGATCTTAAATGATAAGATAATCAATAAAAAATAATAACTAATAGTTAAGGAACAAGGAATATACAGGTTATTGTAGTACTTATTTTTATACAGCAATGCTTTAATTGTATGACAAAAGAAAAATAATAAACAGCCATATCCTGATGCTCCACCTTAATAAGCGCTTTGGACTAAGAAAGCCTCTATCATATAATGATAGTATCTTTTTGTCTTGAGACAGCATGCATCCATACATCCAGCAAGATGATCACAAACGAATCTAAGAAATTGAGGTAGCAGGGTTTCAACAGAACATGGCTATTTTCACTTACTCAGCTAGTTGTTCTATGACAAGCAAAAAAAAAAATATTTAGGGAGGAAAGGATGGGTAGTCCATCGTTCCCATACCCCTTATAGTTGGTTCTTATGGCATAAAGGGAATATTCGTGTGAGTTTCACTTTGCATAAATAGTTATGTTCAAACATTAACTACAAAGAGTTAAATCATTAGCAACGAAGGTGCTTAGTAAAAATAAATACATTTAAACATCCAGTAAACAGTGGGAACACATACATATTCCAAACTCCAAAGCTTCAACTATATTTATGTACTTTTATTGGATAAAAGAAAGAATTATTGTAGTACTGAAGATAACATGAGATCTACTTATTTGGTTTATCTGAACTACAATTTTCAAAGAAAAATAACCTTACGTAGACATGTAGTAAGTATTTTTAGATTACACCAGGTATTTTCTAATTTTTACTGTTAAGAAATTTAATTATAACAATTAAATATGTATTAGGAATGAAATAAAAGTATCTGCAAAATACTAGATGACATCTCAGTACTAGTCTACTAGGAAGGGGGAAAGATTTGAAAAAAAAAAAACACTATATATGCAAAGCAGGCATGCATTATTTCTGCACACCAAGCTACCTTTGGGATGTGTTCTATTTCAATATGCGTATCTAAGTCTTCACACACAGAGTGCGAGACTGGTAAGTCTCCTTCTATGGAATGCTGAAAGTAAAAGATGAAACACAAATGCTAAGATATTTTAGACAATTCAAAGACTGATAATACAGTCTTTTAAAGCAATATGCTAAGATTTATTATGTCAACATACTAGTCTGATATGTGCACAATTCACTTATTATGACCCTTTATTGTAGGAGTATGCTGTTAAGATATATATCCATCACCAAGGTTTTCAAAATCACTCACAAGAAACCCAGGCCAAATTCTAAGACATAAAGCAAATTTATATACTTTCACAAAGATAATTTGCTTACCCAACTTTCTTCTATGGCTTCAGAACAAGTTAAATCAACATCAAAAGGCTCATGTTGAGATGGAGAGGGAAGAGAGGAATCCATGCTAGTTGTAGAGATGTTCATTGAGGCTACGCTTGTGCTTGAAGAACTCCCAACACTTCCTCCTGGTTGAATCCATCCAGGGATATCCTACAGATAATAATAATCAAGAGAACTTGAATGAATTTTTTATGTTATATGGTAGCAGAGTTTTATATTTCACATTTTCAAAAGTATAATTCACAGCATAGGAAGTCAATTTTATAAATGGGCTTCCAAATTGTACAGTATGAGGATTTGCGACTTTTTTTCTTTTATTTCCAGCAGTCAAATCCACCCCATTTACAGGACGAGATATATTTCTCATACAAAAGGACATTTGTTCAAGACAAGACATGAAATACATATACTTTAACATTAATACTGTTAAATATATTCGACACAAACCAGTATCAGTAATTAAGAACATTACACCAACATGGACAATATATTAACATGACATCTTATTTTCAAGTATACATACAAGTATATAAAACTAATATCATTATTAACATTTACTACATGAGTTTTAAATATTTGACATACCATGGGAATGGCCATCTTTAAATGCTCAAGACCAGCCACCAGCATGAGGAGAATGTGCGTGCGGTGGGCATCACGTAGGAGTGCATGGGGTCCGTAGTAGGATTCAAGTAATCCTTGGTTACTGGACAAGGCATGAAGGTAGCCTTCTAATTGACCTTCACTTATGCATAGACATAGCCATGATCGACCTGGTTAGTGAAATAAAAAAAAAATGATTTAAAGTATAAACATAAAGATATGCTGTATAAAGCAAGCTTTTTTCTAATTTCAAGAAAGTTGCACAATATGCATTAATGAGGAAGGATACAATATATTTATTTCTACTATTGCAAAATAAATCCTTTTAAGAATGAACATGTGTCACAGTAAGAAAAAGAGAGAATGGTGACCCAGAAATACAAGATACTGGGACTATCATGAGATGTATGGAGGATCCAGTCAGAAAGGTGGAGGAATGAGCTCGTATATTATGCTGTACTGTGGTTCTGAAGTTCCCAGGAATGCTTTAGGTATGATAATGTTAGCCAGAGTACTTCGTCAATAGCAACCACAGTGCTAATGTCATAATATCTTCTCGAACTATTGTCATGATGAACAGAACAATTTAATAATCAATATCAAATGACAGGAAATGCTCATGAAATCTGAGCAGGTGTATGCTGCCTGGCTGACTTAAAATCAGCATATATGACACTAATAGAATGAACAATATCAAGGACACATAGAAGTACTTTCCAAATCGCGAACAATTCTGGTGCTAAAACCAAGTGGTAATCTGAAAGCCTCTAGCCAGCACAATAATTGATGTAAGGGAGAAAAACTGTCGACCCCACTAAGGAAATTTTAGTAAGATTGGACTTGATACTGTATTAGTATATCCAGTATTTGGAGACAGTAAAACTGCTACACATAATAATTACAGAGGCCCAAAAGTATATGGCAACAGCTTTCTTTAACTAATAAGAATGAAACAACACCCATAAACAATTAAAGCATATTCATAAATGATAAAAAAGATTACTGCCATTCCAGAGAGACTTTACTAAGTAATATGGGGAGAAAATATAAGAAAAAATCCATTAATTAACACCGGACAAAATTTTTGAAATAAACAGCAAAAGATAAATATGAAAAAGTATGCAAAAACTTAATACACTACAGATAAGTCCTTGACACTTAAACTAAGACACAACGGAGAAAAGCCAGAGTGAAGGAAAAATACTTATTATACATGTGATAGAGTTCATGGGAGTAACAAAGCAGATTCATAAAGTACTACAAATGAATTACATCATTGCATGAGTCACGGTAATAACAAAAAAAATAAAATCTTACCTTTAGATATTGGTTTTGTTGCATATGGAAGTTTGCTGAGCATGGACAGAGATGGCTTATCTAGAAGTAATGAGACAGCTGGCCAATATCCACGACTTAAAGAATGGAGACCATGGAGGAGGGCAGCATCCAAGCTCAACACCAACCATCGTCCGGTGCAAGCTCTGACGCAACCAACGCCACACCATTCTATTTGCGCCTGTTGATAAAGAAACAGAGAAATCAACATTTTCCCACTTCTATATCTAAACTTTAAATTGCGTTACACAGATTTTTCCATTAAATATACAGTACAACAGGTATCTATTTTTACAGTGACAGTCAGTAGTTAATCTCACAAAAATGTTTCACAGCTGCTTATGATTATAAGCAGTCCATATAAATCTCAATAATTTTTTAAGGGGATCCCATATCATGTACTACTTACGAAAAGCTTATCACATATTAACTGTATATGAAAAGTACTATTGCAGATAAATACAGTATTCAAATGCAAAATAAACCCACAACCTGAAGTAAAGGAAGTCACTAAAAGAGAGAGAGAGAGAGAGAGAGAGAGAGAGAGAATAACTGACACAATTAATGAGGAGGCCATTGCGTAGGGGTTGAAGGATATAAAGAGGAGATATGATTAACCTAATAGAAGAAGGAAGCTGGTAATAGCC
The DNA here is from genome assembly GCA_037179515.1 of Halocaridina rubra. Classification (NCBI taxonomy): domain Eukaryota; kingdom Metazoa; phylum Arthropoda; class Malacostraca; order Decapoda; family Atyidae; genus Halocaridina; species Halocaridina rubra. Next base: position 108,471 of record JAXCGZ010015107.1, read on the forward strand.
AGTCTGTTTAGAAGTACTGTAATTTTATTTCTTGAAAACTTTCAAACATGAACCAATATATGACGAAAACACTCAACAAGCAAAGAACGTTGAGAGTAATATTGATAAGAAAGCTGATATGGAGAGTTGATGCTTCAATTCAGATTCTCATGATATTTATGGGCTAAATATATGATGTTAGGCACTAACCAGGTTTTATACATTTGCAGCATATATTACAATTAGTACAAATTGCGTTGAGACTTAGGTTAGTCACGGCTCAACAAGTTCTTGTGAATATTAGTTTATTATATAACAAGTCATGAGGTTATAATTTTGAACAAGTTGATCTGCTAGATGTTGTAATAAAGTTTGTATGTTAATTTTAGTCTGGTATCTAAAATATTTGGTAAATTTGTGAATAGTTAAGAGTAATTAAATGACAGACATGTGCTGTCTGCATTTGCATAGAATGAAGTTGTAATGAACTTGAGAGCTATCTTATGTCAAGCACAAACTATTTTTAAAATTTGCATTTGTTATCCATTACATTTGCCATAAGTTTTAAGAGAATGCGTAATATGCAACAATACCACAAACAATTCTACAAAAAAACTGCCTTTGTCAGAAAAAGGCCCCAAAAATACAACTTGATCCGAGCAAAAATGCTGCTAATGAAATTGTGATTGGGCAACTGTGAAGAGCATCTGTTGTGATTCAATTTCCAACCAATAAATGCGATATTTAATATTCACATTTAATAAAGAAACACATTAAATAAGTATCTTATAAGCCAATACTCATTATCCATAATTTGTAATCAACAGGACTTGCTATTTAGGTTACAGTAAATTTTTAAATAAGTGTAAAAGGTTGGGCAATGAAAGTTTCTAGTGGTTTAGTTACAGCGGTAGTATGCAGTTTGTTAGTCTCAATTAGTTATATCCATCCATATCTCCTGTTAACCTAAACACTTACAGTCTGTTATTTTAGTGTTATATTTTATCTTCACTGAAACTATTACTCCATTACAGTATCTGTAACGCTCATAATAGTAATTCTTTTGGAAATTAAATTTACCACAAAATAAAGAGAAAAATGGCATTAAGGATTTTAAGTACTTATACTAAAAGATGCTCGGCTATTTATTACACATGAAACCCAGAATCATTGTCGTCTTCCACTCTGTATAATAATGTAGCATCCGCATTGTCTATTTATATTCTTAGGTTGATCTCCAATTAACCTAGTCTAGAAAGGGTTCTGTACAAAACATTCCCCTTCTGAGGTTAAATCTGAATCATTCACTGGGATCAATAACTTCTGAATGAACTTGACCGAGTAATCTGTCTCACTTCTGCACTGATAAAAAAAACAAAAGTAATATTATCATATATCAAACGTACTTGTGCAGTTATTGTAGTATTCTACGAAATTTACAACTGCAGTAAAGCCAATATTCATTTAAAGTTTAGAGAAAATTTATTCTTGTTAAACACAAATGTCTTCTAAAAATAAAGTAAGTGTGCCTTTGATAGTTTCACCGAAGAAACATGGGCTATGCACTTTCTAAATTAGTTCGTACATGATGGATTTCAAATTGCTTTAGAATCTCATAATTTGAATACCTGACTGATTCATGTTTTCAATTTATAAAAACAAATTTCCTAACAAGCAACAGAAAACTTTATTATCAGTTCACAAATTTATGTCAAAGAACCAACATATACATAAAAAAAAAAACGTACTTCTCGGTCTTTTATTAATACTTCACAAGAAGTAAAAACTCCCCTACTATTCCTGCTATACTAGAATACATTTTTCATTAGTGTTTACTTGAGAGAGAGAGAGAGAGAGAGAGAGAGAGAGAGAGAGAGAGAGAGAGAGAGAGAGAGAGAGAGAGAGAGAGAGAGAGAGAGAGAGAGAGAGAGAGAGAGAGAGAGAGAGAGAGAAATTTCTTCTGGGATTACTAATTACAGGTGTTGCCCAGTTACATTGTGTTATTCTTATCTATTTGCCATAAGCAGGAAAAGGAACCGGACAGCTTAACCAAGTTGGAAGTCATTGAAAACACCCAAGACAGATGATCGTCGAGTATATTAAGGGAGTAGTTACAGAAACAAGACAAGCGAGATATTAACAATTCCACAGAATATCATGGCCGGTTGATAATGTAGCAGAAGGCAATGCCTTGTATCATAACTAGTCATGTGTGATGGACGAGAGAAGAAAAACGATATTTGGTCCTCTAAGAATAAAAGCTCCTCGTGTGGTTAACCCAATCCATTTGTCAGCCTCAGTGTATAAGTAAATAGCATGTATCTGGACTTCATGAGTTCAGATTTCCAGAGGGATAAAAGTGTCCTTCCCTCAGCTCAAATATTAATTGAGTCATATCTTCGCCCACAAAAGCAGTGTATAATCGATTACTTTCTTATTAAATGAACCATTGCTATCATTAAAAATGTGAGATTATGCACATCTGTGTTATCAGTTGAGTAGATAATTGGAAAAGGCGGTATGCGATCAAATAAGCCAATAAACATTATTAATAAAAAACGTATTATACCAGTATTTGGAGAGGTATATATATATATATATATATATATATATATATATATATATATATATATATATATATATATATATATATATATATATATATATATATATATATATACCGGTATATATATATATATATATATATATATATATATATATATATATATATATATATATATATATATATATATATATATATATTGCAAGAGAAACATTATTATTATTTTTATTATAATTATTATTATTATTATTATCATTAGTTGATAATTGGCGACAAATGTCACCCACATCAACTTTTCATATATATCCACATGCAAATAATTAATTCTCAATGTTATTCATTTCCATCCCTTCATATTTTAAGTTAGTTTTTCGGACATCTTGTAACTATCCAAACACATGAATGGCATTCAGTATTACTATATATATATATATATATATATATATATATATATATATATATATATATATATATATATATATATATATATATATATATATATATATATAATGTAACATACTGTAAAAATGAAACTAACATCATCAATTAAAAATACCTAAGGCTCAAACTTCTCCATTCTGAACAAGCTGTGAACAGCTGTGCAAATTCCTCCCACACAATTGCACTTCTCAAACCACTCCAATAAGCCCCTACATTCCCCCTCATTCCTAAGTTTCAACCTCCACCCTCCTCACAAGCATTTCCCGTTTAGGGTTTCAACGCACGAAAAGGAGAAAAGAATGTACGAAAACAAAAAATCAATCCAAGTATTTTGTTTCAATGTCGCTATATTAAAAAAAAAAATAGTATTGGTAATAACCCTATCGTAGAGATATGTCGGTGTTCATACGTTGATTCACGGGTATTTTAATACTATTTAAACAGTGGGTTTTATGAAGACACAAACAACCAACAGAATGACTCATACCCATGAGAGACTTTCTATTGCTTCAGTAGAGCGACATTTTCATCTCCCCCATGGTCATTCCCTCCCATTTCCCCCCCCCCCCCCCAACTTATCCCAAATCCTGTCAGTGCTCAACTCTTCTGTGAACTACTCAATGAAATGCCACGATAGTCATGCTTTATTCGTTTGTTATAATAAATATACGGTGTTTGGCATTATTCTTAAAATTGTTATTGCTTAGACTCATGTCCATGTGTAATTGTACTCTTAAAAAACTAAATAAATCCAATGCAAATTCAAGTACATTTATATGACCGTATGTTTGTGTGGATTGGCCAACGCATCTCCACTTGAAGACCTTTAAAACTCCTCAAGAAACCAACCAAGAGTCGAAATACTTCCCGTTCGCTAGCTCACGTTTCACGCCACATGCCCCTGACTTGCAAAGATGGGTATGATGATGACATCATCTTCAACCTCTTATCACCATGAAGATTGATAACATATTCTAATGTCTAATAATTAGAGCTTATCTTGTTAAAGTGATCTGTATATTTAGTAAAACTTCAGAATTTTGTCACTGTCAAAATACTAAAATTGCGAAGGTTAAAATAATGTTTGTGTCAAATGTAAGGGTGGAAAAGTATCACAATCCCTACTTGTCGTAAGAGGCGACTAAAAGGGATATACCAGGTTATTTAAAACCATTAATCCTCACACGTAAGCGTCAAATGAAAGTAGAGGAAATGGAGTTCGCAATGCAACCTTGTTTAATATTTTTTGAGACAGAAAACAAGACTATAATTTTGGAACCCTGATACCTCAAAGTTTTTTGCTATAGTTGTGGTTACCTAAGTAACTCGCTAAAATTATATATATATATATATATATATATATATATATATATATATACTCTAAAATTGTAGTATTATGCCGCAACTCACAAAAGACAATAAACAAAAATCTTAGAGAAAACGGAACACATGACAACTAAACTCAATTTGTTGGTATGACTCAAGTACCCATGACTTTCTTCTCCCACTGCTGGTGCCCCTATCCGAGCCCGGGATGACGTCAAAGGCATAATGACTGAGTAACCTAACCACTACTTTGCAAAGGCTGAACCATAAGATGCAAATTCGATAATACTGACAAAAAAATAAAAAATTAGGAGTGAGTTATAATTTTGGTATTTACTCTAAATAAAACCAAATTTCAATACATTCCTTAGAACATTGTCAAAAATCAAACATGACTAATACTTCCTATTGATATGAACATGGTAAGTCACAAATGCAATAACAGGAGTGTATCTCAGTTCAACGGCATAATTTCATCCCACGCTTGACATTAAAAATAAAAGTTAAATATACATTAATAAAGCTAAAAAATTACGCCAGTAATAACTACGTCGTTACGCAATGTGAAAAGCCTCAATTAAAGGAGTGGCAATTACATCGGTAGACTTTGAAGGAGTTACTTGTATTCATTTCTCGGTATTTCATATCATCGCTCATCACCAGAGATTCCGTTTGTACTCTTATTATTATGAAGATGATTATTATTATTATTATTATCATTATTAGTATTATTAGTATTTCTACTACTACTACTACTCAGTCATAGCATCTTGATAACATCTTAATATAAAAGATATATCCTAAGCTATTAAGGACATTCATATTACTATAATGCTAGGCATTATTTTATATTCAAATTCAAACTGCTTATGGTAATTAGATACAGCGCCAAATTTCTGATTCCCTTTTATGGTTTTTCAATTGTGCAAGAAATGCTTAAATCAATAATATGGAGGGCGCAAATAGAGAAAAAAAGAACAAGCTATTTGTTTGGTACATACAGCACGCTTTTATCTCTAAATAGGTTAACAACTAAATCCCTGGTTAAAATAAGCTTTGGTTGTACTTTGAAGTCATATTTTCTAAGTGATACCTACATAATTACACCAATTCTTTGAAAAAATAAATCCTTATTATGACCGCACGCAGCTTACTCACACATATTTCCTAGCCAAAAGTTATAATTGGGGAAAATATGTAGTTAACGGTGTGTATTTATAAGGGATCTCTTTTATTTTTCTTAACCGAACACCAATAGAAGGTAGCAACAAAAACTAATCGCCTTCATCTCTCGGCATTTAATGTCTAAAATATCTCAAAAAACATACATTTTAACATACATTTTAGCAAATATTTCATATTGGAAAAAATGGAAGAAGTTTAACAGGATGTGAAAAACTATGCCTCCAGTCACAACGTCCGAACAACCAACACAAATACACGCTGCTATAAAAAGGGAAGAGTACATTTTTCCAATCATTCACATGTGTCGGACTGAACTGGCCACACAGCCTCACCCAAATGAGACGGTGACAGGAGGCGAATAAATTAAGTCTTTACTAGATCTTTTAATTCGGGCTATAGCAAACAAAATGATAGATACAAATCTGCTAGGTCTTCTAGACAATCAAGAGGATTAAAAATGTAATGAATGAAAAATAATTTTATTGTTCTTATTACTTTTTTATTATGAGTGTGACACCGGGACAGGTAGAAACTGTCCACATCAATAAAAGCCCGGGCACGAGAAAATACCAAGACGAAGGAAAAGAAAAAGGTTATGTACAACGCAGAAATGAGGTAATGTCACACAAAGGAAAACGACAAACAAAAAACAGTCAAAGTACAGAGGACATAAAAGAGTACATTTTTCCAATCATTCACATGTGTCTGACTGAACTGGCCACACAGCCTCACCCAAATGAGAATGGCCACACAGCCTCACCCAAATGAGACGGTGACAGGGGGCGAATAAATTAAGAGTCTTCACTAGATCTTTTAATTCGGGCTATAGCAAACAAAATTTTATATAGGCCATTACAGCTTGAAGAAGGGTAGATATCACGCAGAGGAGTATGCAGAAAACAACATTAAGAAAAAGCAGAAATAACAATTTGGATATTGCAAAGATTACTAATGAGACAATTTCTTTCTAAAATGCGGAGAATTTTCGCCAAAATGGCAGCTCACGATGTTAATGATAGGTCCGATTTCTGAAACAGTGTAAACCTAGGATATCATATTGTTAGTAACTAACAATATGGTATCCTAGGTTTACACTGTTTCAGAAATCGGGCTAATATCATTAACATCATGAGCTGCCATTTTGGCGAAAATTCTCCTCAGAAAGAAATCGTCGTCAGATGCGTTTATGAAATCCATTTGTGTGTCTAGCTAACTGACAATATGGTATCCTAGGTTTACACTTTCAGAAATCGGGCCATTATGAGAGCTGTCCACTCAATTTATTCACACAATCCTTACATACAACTCGTGTTCTCTGATTTCGGTATCGATGTTCCTTGATCCGTAATCTTATATATAAAATCTAACCACGATGTCTAAGTGCCTTAATCCCGAAACTAAATCCCTTTTCTCTCTTCTTTTTTTTACCAATCGAGTTGAGAAAAATTCTAACATACTATAGGGGGAAAAATCCAAAATTTAGCAAGCTCTCTAACTCATGATAGTAGGGCGTTCACTAGCAGCATATTCACTTACATTTGAAGATGTTATGTAAAGCTAGGTATATTGGGAAGGGCTGAGAAAAGCAAATATAAAAAAAAAAAAAATGGAAGTACTACAGAGCTCTTTTTTAACAATTATATATATAGAGATAGATAGATAGATAGATAAATAGATAGATAGATAGATAGATAAATATAAATGTGTATCATTTTTATAATGTGAACGAGTCAAATTTGGTAAGTCCGAGAGCCAGGAAAAGATTTACTATGAATATTAGGAAAGTTATATATGAACGATTCAGGCACTGTTAGCTCGCGGATTGGTCGGAGCAGTGGCGCTTCTTCCCATCTACCTCCAGAATCTGGAACTTTCTTCCTCCTTCTTTCTTCCCTAATTCTTATAACCTATCTTCCTTCAAAACGCGGATCTATCGTCGACTCAGAGCCTAATCCTGCCATATCTCTAGGTTCTCAGTACTTCGACTATTCTTTTAGTCTGTCCATTTCCTATTGTGTATCACTCCCGTATTTCTGCCTTTTCCTTAACCTACTACTTTTTATTCGTCTTAATGTTTTTCTTAGTGCCCGGGCCTGATGAGACAATTTTCTTGCCTGTCCCGGTGTCACAAAAAACTAGGTAAGGCTTCTGTGACTAAACAAACAATTATTTTCATATGTACAATGGTTATTCTTTTACAAAACTAAGAATACACTTCTAAGTAGACACGTAATTGAGCTAAGGGTCACACGTATCCGGAAATGACTCTTTCATCTAAGATTTTGTTTTTCTTTTAATTTTTAATTGGCTTACATATGATCATTCGTTTATTTTCCCCCTGAGGGAGGGGGTTAAAAATACTTCCTCAGTGTTCCCCTGCGTGTCGCAACAGTCGAGTAAATGAGCGGAGCGAGGGGACTAAGCATCGCCTCCTCTGAATTTTGTCATCCCAAAGAGTTGAGTATTTTCCTTGACTCAGCCACTCCCCTAAGAAGGGGAGTTTCCGAAACCGGCTCAAATACTTTTTTGATACAATCGAAAAAGCTGCAGACTTAATTGATTTGAGTGTCTCTGATGAGATTCGAATAATAAATAAACTTAATATATAGCAAATACGTTATTCGCTTCCAATGCATTGGAAATCGCAATAACGCTAACAGACCCTGCTTACATGTAAAAGGATTATTTCACAAAGACAAAACTTACCTAAAAAGTCTATCTTCCAACTCGTTACAAAGTTTTATACGAAGCTCCTTTCAAAGCAGTCCATCTGTAGGAAAAATTCTCATAATCAGTATTAGACAGACTTGTACCAAGTTGGACCTAACACGTTTTTGCATACAGTCCCTTCGCTTTGGCATATGTTGCCGAATCACAGTTGCAGACACGTGGTTAGAAAATGACTACATTACGCTGATTGTATTATGCATAGTCAGAATTACGATACCTGGTTACAAGACATAATCATTTCACTTCCTGATGGCTGTCAATCATTTCATTACTGGGTTCGTTTAGTTTCGCTCAAATGCCTGACAGAAAAATTGAATGAAATCGCATCTCGGAAGTGTGAAAGGTAGCCCAGGATACATTTCACTTATCTTTTTTTTTTTTTATTCGGAAAGTAAAATCCAGGATGTAAAGGTATGAAAGGCGCCTTGAACGAGAGAAGGAAGGAAAAATGAATATAGAAAAACTAAGAAAAATATGTCAATTCAAAACACGTTGAAGTATGACAAGAATATTGAAGACAGAAGATATTAATTTATTGGAAAATAATAGTTGGAATATTGACATGCATCTCAAAAAAAGGAGTACTAACATCGTTTGAAACCAATTATTATTATCAAGAAGAAGAAGAAGGAGGAGGAGGAGGAAAAAAGGAGAAGAAAAGAAGGAGGAGAAGGACAAGGAGGAGAATAAGAATAAGAAGCATCGGCGGCGGCGGCAGCAGCTGAGGAAAGAGAGAGAGAGAGAGAGAGAGAGAGAGAGAGAGAGAGAGAGAGAGAGAGAGAGAGAGAGAGAGAGAGAGAGAGAGAGAGAGTTTTTTCCCAAACACCAAGTCACGTGTGTAGCCTCGCTTGGAAGTCTTGTTGTAACGGGAATGCCACGGCAGCTGAGAATATTAAAGGTGAAGACTTCTTCCGCACCGATAACCAAACCGTCAGATAATCTGGCGAGCATTCTCGCCGCATTTGTAGTACAGTTGTCTGTCAAGTCTCACCGCTCTGGTCAATTGCAACGCGAAGTTTCTTCACGTTTGTCACGTACTTTCATTTCTTTTACATAAGTCTCTCTCTCTCTCTCTCTCTCTCTCTCTCTCTCTCTCTCTCTCTCTCTCTCTCGAGGGAGTTACCTCAGCATGCAGATTGAACTCCCAAAGAGAGTTCAATGCATCTTTTTATCAAATCTTTTGGAGATAAGGGGAGGGTAGTGGCGTCTCTCGAACTAGGGAACCCTTATAAATTCAACATGCTCAATGAGCATACCATTAGAGGCGTCATAGAAGGGGTCGAATATTATGTTCACGAGGTCGGGCATCACTTAAAGGAACAATTTCCTCTTGCAGCGCTTGTAAAAAAAATAAATAAATAAATAAATAAACTGATGTTTCTATAACATGATTTTTTTTTATTTCATCCAACACAGTATTCATTATCAAAATTAAGGGCAGCAGTATGGCAAAATCAAGTAAGCCTACTAAGAAAAAATACATAAAGTCAGCATTTTGTCACTGTCTGCATGCAGCACCTGTGCCAAGCCCTGCTTACAAGGCTAATAATATTTATAAAGAACTTATTAAACTTCTACTATGAAAGCTAACCATTGTTTGCATTAAAGAGAATAGGTGCCATGTATAAAAAAAAAAATAATTAGCCTACAGTTTTGCGCTTACTATGTATTCACACAACATATTTGCCATAACTGAGCTAGAGTCGAAGTCGAGTCAAAATATGAGTATATTATTCATAACAGCACCACGTGACTTCTTTTATAAGAAAATAAGAGCGTTGCCATTACGAGTCACCAATAGAGCTGTATATAAATGACATTCGAAATAACTCGGAGCAAGGAAAGATACTACCACAATCACAAACATTAATATTTTTAAGATAAAGGGAAATAATAATAATAATAATAATAATAATAATAATAATAATAATAAAAATAATAATATAACAACAACATCATGCAAGAAACCCAACTGCTACGAGTGTATGTAATTTAATTTCTGAAGAGACCAAACCTCCAATATCATTCAAAATGCATTACAGTGATTGTTTTTTTTTTTTTACTGTGTTTTACGATAAAATGTTCGGCAGATATAGTAGTCTGAAACACCTATTAATAGGAAATGAAAGTTATCATATAACTACATAAGGAATATTAACAGGGATTGTTATACAATTTGCCTTAAAGTAATGGGCAGCGAGTTGTAACCATTCATGAACACAAGAAGAACGCTGAGGAATGGTTAAGCAACAATGAAAACGTTGTGATGTGTGTTTCTATAAATGACAACGGCCGTTCAAAAATGCGATTAGAAGATATAAAAATACTCTCCACAATAAACTTTGTACCTTGCGAGTCTGTTGCGCGTATTCTAGCAATAAAGGTTCGTTACAAAGGATATATCTTGCAATTCAATGTGGGTATGTAGAATAATGAAATGACAGTGAGTATTATTACCTGAGTATTTTGGCTATAATCAGCGATCTTGAGTATTACATTTAATGCCGGAATAAATCATTCACAAGAAGTCGAAATAAAAAGACAAATGTCAACTTTGTGACTATCGAAAGGAAAATAAATATTCACTGAAATTCAAGTAACAGATATCAAATGTTCTAAACTGCGAAATATCATAAAGATTCCCGTTAAGAAGTTCAAAATCTGAGAGCAGATATCCCACATTTAGTTTTATGACGATTAAAAAAAGTCTATAGTTGGTAATAACCGGAATACAGAGATAAGGGAGAGCTTTCATTTGCCGTCTATGCAGTCTTGGCCAAATTATATAACGGCAAGTAGAAGCTGTATGATTTATGTCGAACATGTAATGAAAGTAATGGTATTTGTCCGTAGTCGTAGTATTTCTGTAGTTTAAGAGAGAAAATTTGGCAAAGAGGAAGACCTCTCCAAAGGATAGTAATTACGCTTGAGGGACAAAATGCTACGTGAGCAGGAGACTGAACCTTCGAAAGAGAAACTGAAACCAAGGTCATACAAAATTAACGAAAAAATAAAATACATGGGTCTATTGGCTAGTAAGAAACAGCGATACCATATGAACACGGGAGAAGCTGTTTATATTGTTGCAAACCTCTTATCGCGAGACTTCAAGCAAATAAATATTTATATTTAGTTTCGGAAAAACATGTGCGATGAGTTTCAAGTTCCTTGAACTACAAAGTCACAAGGTTCCAACTCCATTACATAATGCGACAGCGATGAGGTTTCCCTTCAGCTTAGTACATTATTGACTGCTTTTGTTGTGGTTATGATGCAAATAACTTGAGGAGATTACGTTAACAGGTGCTACAAATTCATAGAATCAAAATTAATCAGAATATATATATACATATATACATATATATATATATATATATATATATATATATATATATATATATATATATATATATATATATATATATATATATAAAGCACAGTAATGGAATCTCTTTGTTAATGAGATAGTGCGAAATGAAGAATTAAAAATAATGCTTATAAAATGGAGGCACAAATCACATACACAATAATAAGGGTTCGAAATAGGGAAACATTCATAGCAATTACACCTTCCACTGCACCTGAAAGCCAAGATATGAATAAAATTATTTTTATATGAATTGTCCATGATGACTTGAATATGGTTCGTCTCCAGCTTTCGCACCACAGTGGCATGTCGCACGTGGCATGCCAGTTGAAAACGGACATCCGGAAATATATGAAACCTTTCACAGAAGCGGCGTGACACGTCCCATGTGCCACGCTATTTGTGTGAAAGGTTTTATATATTTCCGGATGCTCGTTTTCGACTGACATGCCACGTGCGACATGCCACTTTGGTGCGAAAGCTGCCTACTGGTTTAGACCAAGTTTTAATATCATTATAGCTGATTCCTAATTTAAAAAGAGTATGGGTCACGCAGAGGAATTTCCCTTATAAATAAATAGCTTATGCAGGATAATAATAATAATAATAATAATAATAATAATAATAATAATAATAATAATAATAATAATAAACATCGACCCCACATAAGAGTGGGAAAAGATGTAGACGAATAATAATAATAATAATAATAATAATAATAATAATAACAATAACAACTTAGTACACCACAACGTGGGGTGACAATCTGACACAGGCAATACATACTCGGTTAAATTTACAATATTAGGTTTAAATCTCTCACGAGCACCGTAGTAAGAAATCGATTATGGAGAAGCCAGATGTCTAGACGAGGGCTTGTAGAGATGGATAACCCTCCAATAACTATGCTAGCAAAGTACTTGCAGAAAACATGGTTCCTATGGTTTATTCAACAATACAAAGAGCCGTCTTTGCGTAGTCACCGTGGCTCAAGCGGTAACGTCCGCGACTCTGAGGCGTCATGTCGAGGGTTTGCGCCCCTTCACGGTCTGAAGTTAGCAAAGGGCATGCACTCAGGGTAACGATTACATCTGCCAAACCAAATCCTTCGCAAGAAGGCAACCGTCCTAGACCTTGGTAGAAAAGGGAATCAGTGACGTAATACCGGAACGAACGAACGAACGAACAAAGAGCCGTATTTAATATGTAGCCTTCATGACAGGAATGCAAAGATTAATCCACACATTGAAAGGCATAAAAAAAAAATAAACGCTAAACATTTTTACCCTCCACCGGGCCTCATCAGGAGCTTTGTTGAGTCGTCTGAGGTAAATCATTATAAAAAAATAATAATACAGGTGATTATGCACTTTTATAAGATACCTAATATCCCTTTCTTGATCTTCATGAGGAACAACCACTAAGAGAAAACATGAAGTGCCTGACTCACACCTAAAAAGGTCCCGATTTCAGCTACTTAAGGTTTCGCAAGAACTATTTTTTTTTCTTAGACAAAAAAAATCGCGAAACTGTCTCCAGTGTAACGCCTCGCCACTCAGCAGATTCAGTGAGTACATCATCATCTATATTGGTTCTATGATGAAATAGTAAATTCAAGAAATCGAACACGCTCGCGCACACACACCCCGAAAACACACACACACACACACACACACAAGATAATTATTATTATATATAATATATTTTGTTTAAGGTAAAGTACATATCATACTATCTCCAAGGGTACATAGCATACCCACACACAATTATATACGGGTATATATATAAGTAAATAATTGGAGAGAGAGAGAGAGAGAGAGAGAGAGAGAGAGAGAGAGAGAGAGAGAGAGAGAGAGAGAGAGAGAGAGAGAGAGAATAAAATACACGGGTCTATAGGCTAGTAAGAAACAGCGATCCCAAATGAACACGGAAAAATCTGTCTATATTGCTGCAAACCTCTTATTGCGAGATTTCAAGAAAATAAACATTTATATAAGGGTAGGTTAATATGTCGTTTAAGCACTGCAGAGGTCATCAAGTTTCGAATTCGCAGTTTTCCTCGCCAACGCTCCTGCTGGTTCCGTCAATATACAAATCGATGCGCCGCAAAGCAGCAAAGGGAGAAGGGAGAAGACAAGGGCAACGAGGACATACCACGTTTCCCAAAAATATTTATCTCGCTAATAATGGAACGATATCTGCCAACATAATGAAGTCCCCTTTATTTGACTTAATAAAGTTCCCTTTATTTGACTTGAAATCAGACTTTACATTCGGGGTCTTTGTAAACACCTGGGAGGATGTGGAAGGAATAGGTACTCACCTTTTGGAGGAAAATAGGTCAAACCGTGATAAAGGTTAATCAATATATATACTAGCCGTTTCGCCCTAAGGTCGTTTAGGCTCTAACGGTTCAGATAAATTGCATTAGTCTGAAGGGGGGTTTACACGGTCAAACGGTTCGTCGAACACGGTTCGAACACGTTCGAACATCACTTCAAACACTTGTCTGTCGAACCGGTTCGACGAACCGTTTGACCATGTAAACCGCCCTTAACACGAGTAGTCTAGTAATCTTAAACTATTCTGGTTGAGTTGGGAATTGACTGTTCCAGCCTCCAGTCGTTGAGGTTATAGTGGTCAAAATGTAATGGGCTCTCTTCATATATATACATATGTGTGTGTGTGTGTGTGTGTGTGTGTGTGTGTGTGTGTGTGTGTGTGTGTGTGTGTGTGTGTGTGTGTGTGTGTGTGTGTGTCAACTATAACTTTAAAAAGATATATTTATAAAGGTGTTTGTGTTCTAATAGTTTAGCGATCCATAGCTAGATATATTCGATTGAGTTGGAAATCGCTGTTTAGGCCATAAACTTATTAAAGTCTATATTACAAACCTGCCAATTTTAAATAATTTAAACATCATAATTTCTAGGAAGGTCAAACTACTAACAAGATTAAATGAGGTGGAAGAGGTTGTTTAGGCCTTAGGATGTTTAAATCATAAAAAAAAAAAATCTGCTAAACTACCTATTGCCTAATAATTTAGCCAAAGTTCAAACCACCAAACAAAATGTGAAATTAATATTTCCCTTTCTTAAACAACTGTACTAGACTCCCACATAAATGTACATTTTCTATTGAAGATAAAACGAGTTCATAGTGTAATAATTGGAGAGGTTTTTTTTTCCGCATGTTGAACGGGTGGTGGTGTTATTATGAAGAAACTTGCGTTTGGTCTCTGTACTTTCGAGCGCATTATCGACTATGCTATTAACGGTGAAGGTTAAATTAATTAGTGACAGATGAGCAGTGTAACACAAAATGCCCCTGGTTTATCCTTATAAAAATGTGCTCATGGTTCCCCGTCTCCAGGTCGGTTAATTTTGTACTCACAAGCACATATATCTGCCCTTAGAGCTATGAATACATTCTCGCTTAAGTGTATGAATATGTACATAAATTATATATATATATATATATATATATATATATATATATATATATATATATATATAATCTTCAATCTGAATCACACTATAATGACAATATCTGAAACGTATGTAAATAAGCTGCACTAGTTAAGTCTTGATTATTAAGTAACTACCAAGAGAAAGATAAAAACGAATGAAGAATATAGCAAGTAATTATCAAGTTAAAAAAAAAATGTTAGCGGGATGAAAACCTGGAATGGGCGGAGATTTCACATGGCCATTAGAATTATTATTATTATTATTATTATTTTTATTATTATTTCTTTATTTCTTTATTTTAATCTGCTTTGCAAGAAGACATTCTCTTGGTTACTCAAAACCACTTACATAGAACTGATGATTGAAACAAAAGCCCAGTCATGTATCACTTTTCAGAGTGGAGTGCAACAATGATAAAGAATACTTCATATAAACGCAGTATGGATTCAGAAGGCAATATCTGTCGAGAATAAGGGAGATATATGACGCAGCTGATTAGATTAAAAAATTTATGAAGGTTCAAGAACAAAATTCCTAAGATAAGCCGTATCTCAAAGATACGGAAACTAGCAAATGTTCTAAACCTGATACGGACGTGTTGTAAATAAATAAACAGACTTTATCTAAATCGAACACATGTGCTCACACGACACTACTGAAAATATATGCCATACTAATTAAATTTTACCAAATTAAGCAAATTCGGTAGCTCTGTGGCCACTGGGCCTGGTTCCCACTCAAGAGGTGAGGAGTTCGACTCCACTTGGGGATAAGAGAGGGTAGAGAAGATTCCCCGAGGTGTAACTCTTGTCAATACTGAGATTAAGCAAGGACACCATTAGATGTATCGAGTCAAAGTTGGAACAGTATCTTCCCTAGCAAGGGTTGTAAATAAGGCCCAAAGATCTCCAGCCTGTAGCTCTAATGAGACAGGTGAACATAATAATGAACAAACTCATATTAGAATTATTGCAGACAATAGAAATATAATCAACCACCTGGAGAGAATACTATAATCATTAATTCAAGTCTCTAAATGCATACAGGAAATGCATATACAGAATATAAAATCTATCACCCAAGCTACATTGGTCTTGAAGGTCAGTACATCCCATCCGGCCTTTATCAGTCTTGACCTTCAATCAATATAACAGACTCGTAACAAAGTTTGTACTTCGCAAATAACTAAAGTGCCTTCCTATCTAACAACGTAGTGATGGATATTATTCAGCAATTCTATTTGATCTAAAGAAATAAAAATAACAATTTAGGTAAAGTACAGTAAGACATAACATATGCGACCAATACAATATACAGCAAGCAAACATCAATCACCCACAACCCATAAGAAAAGTGGGTAGAAAACGATCCAAGCATGTATGACGAAAAGTGAAAAACAACAAAAACTCAGTTTGTGGATTGTACATAATGCACAAGGAAATTAATTGCGAACTAAGAGAAGAGCTGTGATGTACAAATACAACTCAAATTGGAATTACCGGCAACAGGAAATAAAAATAACTAGAGGACGAACTGACAGTGTGATGAGGAGAGAAGTGAAGAATACCCAGGACCTTTACATGGAGCACTTCCTTCTAGTAATAGCTCTCCTTTTAATTGATGCCACAGCTGGGAGTGACGCCATTCTACACACTTACGCATCAACACACACGCTAAGATAATATACACATCACACATTTAAAAATGCCATCATTGGTACGCATATATACAGGGCGCGCTTCAACTACATTACAAAAGATGTACGTGAGGCTATGTGACTTTCGTTGGTGTATTCAACATGACCACGTTCACACAAAATTGGTCTTGCTTTGTATTTCTTGAACGAGGGAATATATTACCCTTCTGCGGTCTGCGGCGCCTTAGTTGCTAGGGTACAAATATATATTTTTATATCTTTATTTATTCTTTAACATTTTACATTATACATTCCTGCATTAGTTTTTATTTTTTTTTCCTAAGTTATAGCATCACTAAAAATTAAAGTTGCATTTCCTTCTTTCTCACTAATACAATACCAAGTATTATATGAAAAACTTGCAAAAGATACTATACTCTCAATGCAACGCTAATTCAATAAAAGGAATAAATGTAGCTGCATATCACGGTAATATAAACACGAGACAGATGAACAGAGATTAGCTAAGGAGTAGAAATTAAACGACGAAGTGCTGAGATCTTTCCCACTGCATTATGGTCCATCTTCAGAGCAGCTGAAGATGGACTATATTAGTATGTAAGATTCTAGCACTCCGTCGTTTCGTTTTTTCTTCGTAGCTAACTCTCTCTCTCTCTCTCTCTCTCTCTCTCTCTCTCTCTCTCTCTCTCTCTCTCTCTCTCTCTGTATATATATATATATATATATATATATATATATATATATATATATATATATATATATATATATATATATATATATATATATATATAGTATATCAAGGTGCATGAGAGGTATTTAGTTTGTTTCTCAAGTATGAAATCGTGCTCCTCATGAAAAAGGGAATTTATTTAACCACAACAAATTAGCAAATGATATTCTGCCAATATACAGACATCATAACAAGCTATACTGGAGGATTTAACCTACTCTATTACAATCAAGAATTAATGAAACATCTGATGATAACATGTCTTTACATACATGTGTTACAGGGCTTTTCTTATTCAATTAATAAGTAATACAGCAACTCACGATAAAATAGCAGTTGTTAAATATAATTACTTGTCTGTAACATGTATCACAAAAAGATATAATTTTCTTTCTAAGTCTCAATTATAGTTAAAATACGTTTCTATTTGACGCATTTTTTATATACACTATTTTTGAGATATGCAACCAATAATGAATAAATTTGTCATCTGTAAAGATCATATTGCTGAATTTAAATAAGATAATTATGAACCAGACTGCAAAATAACTCCTAACTTTAAATGACTTACAGCCGAATTCCGCTATTTCAGACTGTTACGAAAGACTTACACGGCAGTTCTTCGAAGACGTACGATAGTTGTTAAAGAAAAAAAAAATCGCTCGGTTCTCCACTTCATCATAACTTTATCCATGATCAAATAGAGAAATATGCATATAAAGTACTAATCACCAAAGCAAATTACTTCGATTGCTTAAATTATAAAGAAATAAAACTTAATATATAAAATGAATAAATTTAACCAAGTCACGGTCTAGTGGTAATATTATTCGACTGCATTACAGCGACACTCGTGCGAATTTTGAAAATTAGAAAAAAAAAATATTCCAATGGTAAAAATCTTCAACCATCTACTAAAGACACGAACAGATACTATATATATTTATCACATATACTTTACGATTTACGGAACCTGAAACAAGTTCGATAATCCATCACCATTAATGCTACAGATTCTCTAATATGGCTGTAGGCTATTCAGCAGCTTAAATAGAAGATATTGAAGAAGCTTGTTAATCACCGCTCCTTCATAATGATTTTGAGAGAGAGAGAGAGAGAGAGAGAGAGAGAGAGAGAGAGAGAGAGAGAGAGAGAGAGAGAGAGAGAGAGAGAGAGAGAGAGAGAGAGAGAGAGAGAGAGAGAGAGAGAGAGAGAGAGAGCGCAAATAATACCTTAAATTTACTCACTTCATGATAAGCGACTCTTCAAGTACTAAAATCTTTATCGAAATTAATTTGAAAATATAAAAAAATAAGCATGGGATATTCTTTTCATCCAAGTTTTAGGTTTAAGCCAAGTAGTGATAACCACTTACTTTATATATATATATATATATATATATATATATATATATATATATATATATATATATATATATATATATATATATATTTACACAAGAAGATTGGCATTAGGAAAAAAATGTGATTCACGTCATAAATATACCACCAATAGAAGCAATATATTTAGGATGTAATTATTTCTGTATTTGCAATTATTTTCTATAATGTTTAGTACTATATCAGGTACACTCTACGTCTATGTGAACATTTATTTATATGATTCATCAATGGGCCTTTACGTCAACGCTTGACACTCGTGCGTGTGAGTTCGTGTGTCAGAGAACGCCTGAACCAATTTATCCCACGGGTTCTTTTTTTTTTTTATAATTGTGACACCAGGACGGGCCAAATAAAATTATAAAACAAAACAGCCCTCATCGGGCCTGGGCACGAAGAATACATAAAGTAAAGAGAAACAGATGGAGAGTGTAATGACTTGTCAGATGTGAAGGGATAATAAAAGATATGTGATGACTATCCAAGAATATTCAGTGTAGCTGTAGGCAAAGAAAAAGAACCGTAACTGAAGGAAGACTTAACATCGAACTGTCCTGGACAGACCTATTTAAATTCAAAAAACCTTGGCATGAAATGTATACCCCGGATTGATTTGAAACCTATGTGCTGGATTAAACTACATTTCATTACAACCTGCAGTGAACCAAATACAGCCAAGAGAACCATTTTGCCATGGATTAAAAAAAAAACAAAAACGTTGGAAATGGGACAGACGGGCAGCATACCTAACTCCCACTCTGTATTTTCTCTTCCCAAAGAGTTTTGCTTTGACTCAGTCACTCCCCTTATAAAGGAAAAAAAGGCTTATTTATAATATATATATATATATATATATATATATATATATATATATATATATATATATATATATATATATATATATATATATATATTTTTTTTTTTTTTTTCCCACACTAACGAGCCATATTACCCCTTATAAGGATGGGGGGGCTGAATGAGTCAAAGCAAAATATCTTAACAAAGGTACGAAGATACCAGTAAAGATAAGCGACCCCCAGAATATCAAATAACCCCATAATTTGTTAAGTTAGGTTAAGTATTAAGTAAAACACTCTAAGGGGTTATTTAATATTCTAGGGGTTACTCATCTTTACCTGATCTTAATTATAATACTACAACTATATTGGGGGAAATCAGCTATATATCTTTCAAGAAGATCTCAACGTGAATAGCATCGCTCTAATCGGTAGAAACTTTGTATCTCTCATCAGAAGGCCGCAAATAAGCCCCATAATGCAAACGATTTCCCCATAGCATAAGTTAATTAGTAAGCAATGTGAAAAAAAGTTGTTACTTTTTAAGAGGAATAGCTGGAGATGGTGATTCCTATCAAGTCCGTCTTACATTTGAGCATTGCAGGTGCGAACTAGTTCCTACAAACGGGTCATTAGGCTATATGAGCACACGCAGCAATAATTATCTCTCCCTACCCCAAGGAACAGAACCTCGAGTGTTTGAAATATAGAATAATTTAAGCGTTGATGAATTTTTACCATATCCCAGAATTACACAGAGCTTGACCAGAACTCCCCAAACTATCGATTAAAGTTGCTTTGTAGCACACAATAAAGAGTAATATTTCAGAGCAAAGTAAGCATAACACTTGAGTTAATCCTGAATGGGTGGCTTAGATCTATATGCCTAAAGCAAAGCCTCTGTATTAAGATTTTTGTTCCAGAACAAGAGGAATATAACACGTCATTGCATTAATAATAATAATAATAATAATAATAATAATAATAATAATAATAAGAATATCATCGCTGTAAATGATAAATTATGTACGATTTCTCAATTAAAATAGGGACATTAATGAAGTATTTATATTCGTTATCCTTTGAAAGTAACATGCTTGGCGAAGGTAACCAGTTGAAATCACGAAATTAATAAGTACTTAATATATGTTTCCTGTTATATTCGTTAATGGAACTTTTTTTTTAAGATTGATGGGTAGCAGTTCAGAAAATCACATACAAATAAGAAAGGACTACTTCGGGTACCAATATTCCTAGGACTAGGCCAACATTGGAATTTGGCGGGGTTGTAGGTTTGTTGACTACAAGTTGCCCTACCTAATTTTAGTACACATACTTATATCTGTTTAAGTGGGACTGTATTTCTTAATAAATATTTTATTACCACAATATTTACGGATTCGTATAAACTAATTTATGGACTATTTTAAGCATTATCTTGTATAGATACCGACGTGATTTAGTAACTTGGAAATTTTCCAAAGTATTTATTTCTAATATTTTAAATAATAATAATAATAATAATAATAATAATAATAATAATAATACTGAGGTTCAGTTCATTGTAAGCCAACAAGATGAGATCACGTTTTATTTACGTTCAGCGTCTCGACAAACTTCTGAATTCTGACATGTTTAATAGGTTGCTGTATTTCATAGGAGATTAAAAAAAATCATTATTTTACATTTTAATAAATGTTAAAAGTAAAAAAAAATGTGCAAGACAAAGACAAAGGCAGTTACTAAAATTTTGAAGTTTATGTTAGCCCTGCAATTCCTTTCAATGGAAATTATCAAAAGACCGTTTCCTCAAACAGGTCCAGAATCGTAATATAGCAAGATATATTTTCGGGAATATTCACAATAGCGCAATTGAGGACCGCAGATTTTAGGGGGTAGGACCGATCGATGACTCTCAGAGACGACCCTACGTCGTCAGGGGTTTTGGAGACTTCCTTTCTTCTACGTAATCAATCGACGTACCTGTTATCCAAAACACAAGTCACAAACCTAAGGAAAATCTATAGGCTCTTAATCCCTTCCGTCAAAAGTCTACATCTTGTACCATGTCATTTATTCTGAAGCAAATAACCACACCTCTCCTCGTCTCCCCCCCTCGGCGTAAAGCAAAACAAATGACACAATTGTAATATTTTACCTGTTTGATGGCTCTTCCGATTTCATGGACGATGCGATCTTTTACTCCTCCTTTTAGAGATGCCATCCTCTTAAAACATAGCTCCAAGGAGCTGTGCAGAGGCTAAAATTTGTATTATTTCACTTCCAACACCTTCACATACTGATCATCCGACACTGACAAAGTCTACCAGCTGACTAAGTCTGTCTAGCTGCGCCGTGGAGGAATTGCATACGTTGCCAGTCAGGAAATTGACAATAGTATCCCTCAAATTCCCAAGAAATAATTACCTTACAGAGAGAACATCGACCAAAATATAGCTTGCGATAATTTATTAAAAATAAATGTGCACTCTCTATGGTGGAGTCTACTATCTTGAATAAGACTGACTGGTTATTCAGGGGCAGTGCAATCATTTTCACAATTGTTTGTGTTGTTGAATGAACCTTTACATTTTTTATATCCAATTCTCTTATATTCCATATAAATGCTTAGCAGACAGGTTAAATATAACAGACCAAAGTAGAACAAATAAAAAGAACTTTCAAGTTACAACGCTATCTGGCAACTCTGTGCGATAAAATAGGTTATTACGAAATAATGTATTTCATTTATTTTCCTGGAAACTAAAGTGTAGATATATCAGTCATTTGATAGATACATGTATCTCTAATTTTACATAATAAAAAATAGTAATAAAGTAAGTCAGAATGTACTATAAATATCAATGCTACAATTAACTTTTCTTACGTCTGGTAGGTCACCGGACCGCTGTCAAAATTGCATAGTATCTTCCAGGGTTGTCAGCAAAATTAATGCAATGGAATTATGCAATTTTAATGTCTCCCGTTTTCAAGTAAAATTAGTAGCAGCTGTAGTAATATATATATATATATATATATATATATATATATATATATATATATATATATATATTAATTATTGACTATGTAAAACTGAAGAAAAAATGAAGAGTTCTATTCTAGTTAACTTTATTTACAGTACCTCCAAACATGTACTAATACATCAGTCGTAATAGAAAACAAAGCGGTCATTTTGCCACTAGACAGCGTTCTCAAGCAGTAATGTATGTTCCACAAAGAACGAAATTTGACAATGACATTTAAATACGCAATATATATATTTTTTTCTTCTTTAAATTTCGATTGGATATTGTACTGCATATTTCGACGTGTTGTCACCGTGGTTCAAGCAGTAGCGTCCGCGACTCTGAGGCGTTAGGTCGAGGGTTCGCGCCCCGTCACGGTCTGAGGTTAGCAAGGGCATGCACTCAGGGTAACGATTACATATGCCAAAACAAGTCCTTCGACATGTCTACCGGCATCTAATTTGCTTCCTATCATCTATTTTTCTTTTCTAAGTTATGAGGGCCATTTTATGCATTCTATAAAACTCTAAACTAATTGACACGTCCAAGAGTAAATATGATCAGCTACTAGTATAACAATAATAAATAAATCAAAACATCTAGATCGACATCACTATAAATATATTTCAGTTCTTGCATTCTTCCTCTAGCTTTCCTTCAAATGTAATCTTTTTCTTGAAAGAAATACAGTAAGACTGACTTCAAAATAAAATAATCTTTCGACTTGTAAAGATACGAACGTGAAGCATGCAGTAGTATAGTAGTATACTTGGGTGGGATATGCCTTTTGCAGTACCGGAAATACTTTACACTGCTTGATATCAGAATATGACATTAGTTATAGCCAAAGAAAACCTTATTTTCTTAGGGCAATCGTCTTCATTGTACTTACGGATTTTACCGAATTATTGATTTTTTTAATTCAATTATTATGTCTTTTTCATGTGACGGTATTAATTTCTATAACACACCATCTTATGCCCTATTTCTCATATATTTAAATGGCTTTATCACTTATTAGTTACCTCACGTTCTGTTTTATGTACATAATGCAAACCATCAACATATTTCGTGCCTTATCTCGCTTGACATACTCTTTTATTTTTATCATAGGGAAGTTATTTTGTCAGTACAAAACATTACTTCCCAGGCTATTTACATATTTTACCAGCGAATGAATAAACACACATGTTTGCTAGTCAGCTGAGTTTTTTTTCCCCTTTGTGTGTCGTCTTTAATTGCCTATTTTGTCGATAAATTTTTTGAATTTTAATTTAATTTTTTTCAACACGGTCACTAAATAAAAGCAAATACTGTGCTGCAGTCTCTTTCGATAAATCTAAAATGACTTCATTCTTAGCTAGAAGATTCAAGATGCACAGTAATAACACCTTGTTTTTTTGTCCATCTTTGCAATGTTTACATCAGCATTAAATTCGAGAATAATATCCATCAAACATTGCTCTGAAAGGCTATAAAACGCAGTTTTTGGAATAAACAAAAGACAACTGCTTTAAAAATGCAAAACAACTAAAATTATGTCTAGGTAAGTCTTCATTTTTACTTTTACTAAAATGTACTCTATTGCACTTCAGTTTCTACCATTCCAATTTGAATATCAAAGGATTTATAGATATAACATTTTCGTGTAACAGTATTATGCATATCAGAGAGAGAGAGAGAGAGAGAGAGAGAGAGAGAGAGAGAGAGAGAGAGAGAGAGAGAGAGAGAGAGAGAGAGAGAGAGCAGTGTAGGTTATTAAAAAACTTCTATTGCCTTTTGCAAGTGCAGAAATAAAGTGACTGTGATAACCAATTTTATCCTTATTTTCAGCATAATAAACTTTTCTGACATATAGCGAGTACTGATAACTAACTTTTAATCAACTTCTTGAAATTGATCGCCAAGCTCCATAGGATATAAGGAAAATTCTTTTAGCTCAACCTAAAGTAAACGATACTGATTAAACCTGCAGATTCTCTCTTCAACGTTGCAGCAAAAATATCTTTCACCTTCTTTTCGGTAACCCAGGTTATGCTTTCCTTCGTTAAATTCGGATCCCCATTGAACTGTCTCACTTGTAATCTTTTAGTGCGTTCTTTCAGGACTTCAGAGGTTCTTCTGCAATATTTGGATAAAAAAATTATAAGTCAATAACTGGTTCTTGTTTTAAGAGCAAATAAGTCCAATGTCAAATATAAAAACCAAATCACAAGTTAAAATATGACGTCCTATACGTTTCCAAACTAAGGTAATATAACTCTTTATTATTTAACTATTCATTAAATTTTAAATTTTTACTTAATAATATTTATTGTTATTATTGTCATTATTATTATTAGTAGTAGTAGTAGTAGCTGTAGTATTATTACTTCTGTTGTTAAATACATATAATAATAAATAAGTCTAGATAAATAATTAAGCATATAAACAAATACTACAGCATCTGATCAGAGCCTATGCTCCCCGATTCCTTTTCATAAAAGGTGTGACATATTATTACATCATTCCCTTCACCAAGGGCAACCTTTGAAGGCAAAAGAACAACGCGACATTCTGGTCACCCTTTTATACTCTCCTCTGAACTTAATATTATCATTAATAATAATAATTATAATAATAATCATAATAATAATAATACTGACAATAACAAATGCTACTACTACTGCTATTATTGTTATAAGGAGGAATATGGCTTTGCCATATGGATGGATGAATTTTTATTATTGTTATTATTATAATTATTATAATAATAAATCTATCCTAAAATAGGCACCTGATGTGTCTCAAACTTAGGCTGCCTGAACACGGGACACTTTTAGTGGAAAGTGGAGGGCCATTAAGTGGCCAACCAATAAAAAAATATTGAATACAAGTGTTAACACCGAAGACCGCAGATGAGCAACAAAAGTGGACAGCACTAAGAGGATATGAAGCGCCTGGCCATTTTCCACTAAAAATGTCCCGTGTGCAGCCAGCCTTGGATGTAGTGCCTGCGATCAACCTGTAAAATACAAAATTCTAGGTTGGGGTAAGTACCGAGCATGTGCCCCATTCTCAGATGGAGCACCTAAAACTGACATCAAGTGCCTATTCTGGGAATGATATTATATATATATATATATATATATATATATATATATATATATATATATATATATATATATATATATATATATATATATATATATATATATATATATATATATATATATATATATATATATATATATATATTATATATATACACACACACACACACACACACAAGTAAAATCTCCCCCCTCTCTATCATGTATCTTTCGGGTTTCATAGATCATGTAAGCCAAATCATTATTCTTTTCTGTCATAATAGGGACTACATTGGTCAGGTTCACATGTATATTCGATTATCTCGGTAAGTGGATAGTCTTCCAAAACAAATATGTGATTTCACTGTTATGCAAAAATACTTTAGAAAAAAGCAGAATGTGTGCTCGAGAAATATTCTTCTTTCTCCTATGCAACAGAACACTATCTCTCTTACATTCACCCTTTTGAATGTCAAAGCCTAGACATGACACCAGATCTCTACGTATACTTTTGAACCTACCTTTAGTCTGTACGCCAGATAAATGGCCCAAAAATAATTTATCCATTTTCTAAGTGTTTAAACCAGCAGTGTTATCACTCTGTTGAACTTACCCTGCTCTCTCACATTAAGCCTAATTTCCTACTGGAGACATTATATGATTTTATACTATAGAAAATATCTCTCCAGAATCAGTATTAAGTGGTCAAAAAGGAAATTGATCAATCTGGATGTGGAAACCATCAAAAATTTCCATGAGCAACTGCAGGATCCTTATCTGCTTCATGAACAACCGCCTGGAACCATAGGCTGAGAGGATCCTTCCAGAGATACAATTTGGTCTTAGACTACCACGTGGAAGACTCGACATGGTGCTTAAGCTAACCACAAGAAAAAACCTTTATGCATGACAGTCACTGACATCACTGGAGATTTGGACTTTATATCATGTCTTATCCAACATTAGATGTACTGAATAGTACATTTGACTTAGTCCTCCATTATGGCATACAGGCCAATGTAATGGTTACCAACAACAACTGTGAGTCATTTCAGGTCAGATCTGAAGTAAAACAGGGATGCCTAAATGCCTCAACTTTTTTCACTACATTGTTATAGACGACCCATCCACTGGAATTAATATCGTCAACAAACGGGAAACCTCTGCCAGGAATAGCAAACTGGTGACACAACATCCGAGAAGGAGCAAGACTTGGAAGACAAGAGAAGAGCAGAGAGAGAGTTGTAGCAACAATTATGTCCCATCTAACCATCTGGTACAATGTCCTAAATGCATAAGACCTTTACAGGCCAAAATTAGATTTATAAGCCAACCCAAAACTTCATATATAAAAAGAGCAAAGACCATCATCCTAGACCCCTAGGGATGAGCACAATGAGAGATCGTACAAATGCAGAGGCAAGAGAAAAAATTGACACTAAAAGTTAAGCAACAGATGCATATATTGTCACAAGAGTATTTGAGGAATACCTCATGGTTAATGACGAAAGTACCATGACAACTGGAAGATAAAAGGAATATAAAGCTGATGATATAAGTGCCACGCTTAAGAAATTACAAGTGCAGTCATGAATCATAAATTCTGTAACAGGAGCATTTTCAAATGGCTGGCAAGGCATATGTGGTTTCAGAGAGCATAAGTCTCTTAAAATGACTCAGAGGAGAATCAAATGAAAATAATCATGCATATGGAAATGGTAATATAAAAGGTATGAAAGCAGAAGAAAGTCAATATACAGTATTATATATGTGGATTCTGCAAAACTGCAGAATGATAATTAACAATTCAGGCAGAGTTCCTCTAGTAACCTCTTCAATTATTTTAAACTATTAGTAAGCCTATCAAAATATGTAATATATATCCACACTTTATATATATATATATATATATATATATATATATATATATATATATATATATATATATATATATATATATATATATATATATATATATATAATTTATTCTTCATTTTTAGAGAGCAGTGCTGACTTAACAAAAGTCAGCATTCATCATGTACTAATACAATACAATCCTAAGCCATCAAGTCTTCAGATGCCTTGAGCTTTCAAAAATGGATTATTATCCATACTTATTCTTTGCGGACTGACTCTGCAAACATGGGTAAGCAATGAATAGGAATTAATTTCTATTTGGTACAAAAAAGAGCAGTAGCAAATCCAGATTCCTCTGAAAAAGTGTTACACAGATTAAGATACTTCACAAATCATGATATTAATCAAATTACAGTACAGAACCATACTTTAACATATGTAAAAATGAAAAAAAAACATGATCTCAAACAAGCAAAATATAAACAACCATGGATAGCAAAAGCATATAATAATACACATTAATGAAAAGGATCAGCAAATAAAAGCACCCAATTCCAGTACAGAATGTTCCTTTATTGAACATTTCACACTCACACCGAGTAATGCAAAAACCAGTAGTCATACACTGAGCAGTCTAACTCCTTCACACTCACACTTCACTGATTTGTACATGTTAAGAGTCACATGAATATAAAATAATCTTATCAATAGATAATTACAATAAACCTCTCAGGGAACCAACAGACAGGACATAAAAGACAAGAAAGGGAACGGTTCGATCCGCTTACTTCTCACAACCAGCCACTCTTTAATCTTCATTTCTAATCTCACAATTGTTATCTACAGCAGCCTCCAGAGTAAATATATATATATAAAAAAAAAAGACATGTCCACGTCAATTATACCACACTAATGAAGTGTTCGTATAGTTTCAAGGAGTGAGCCTGCCTTGGTATTTCTCTATGTACATTACTTATTTATAAAGCGCACAATATGCCGCATCTTGCAGAGGGACTTTGCATCTTACATGAGCAACACTAAAGGTGAGAGGATCCATGCTGCAGATGGATGAGATCAGGAGGCAGTGATAACCATATTAAAACGAAAGGCTTTAACTTATATCACTATTATACAGTGTTGTTTACAACGGAGGGGAGGAAAGCCTACCAGTAGTAATAAAAACTTGATATCAGCCATCTTCAGCATGCACCACGTAACATAAATGCTATGTCCGCCTGCAACTAGTTTAATATGTATTTTTAAAATATGTACAGCCCATTGTAGCAAGATGGTGGAATAATCTGTGCGACATAAGACGACTATGAACATTCCTAAGGAGAACGATAATAAGAGTAATAATAAAATGTCCAACATAATGGGACACTGCTATAAAATATTCAACAAATGTTCTCCCCTAACAAGGAACAACGAAACAGTATGACCACGAAGGCTATGACAAAGCCTCTAATATTTACAAAGAATGTTCATAGCAGTAGTAGTAGTAGTATAAAGGCTTGCTTTACGTAATAAACAAAGATCTATACATTGTATTAAGGTCCAACATTCCTGATGAAGATTTGTTTCTTTTAGAAGTTTCTACTCAGTTACTTTAAAGATTATCTCACTGGTTCAGGTCACATAAAAATTTGAATATTGACACAAAGCCTCTCCTGGGATGAAAGTCCTCAATACAACATCACAGAAATAAAACACTTAAGGTATAATTAATGCCTCTTGTATCAATCTCCTAAGTGCAGTCAATGATCCACATTTTCAATGAAGATTTTTGTATATTCAAAGTTTTTAGTTAAGGATGCAAGTTTTCTCTACACTAATATTTTGTGCTAAGGAAAAATAAATATGAAAATAATCATACTCTTCTATGTTGCTTCAAGGTGTAAAACTTGCAGACAACAAAAGTATGATCGTGTTTAAACAGATCTCTTTTACCATCTGACTAATAGAGTAAAATTTCATTATAAGTAAATTTTATTCTTATTTTAGCCTTTCTTCCTTAAAGAAATAGACAACAATAAACTTTCCGGCTATATAAAAAATATACGAATTCACGACACAAGGAAGGATTAGCGATTAAAAATCTTGCCCAGATATGGAAAAAAAATCTAAAATGCCGTTTAATAATAATTTCATATTTCCTCTTTTAACATTACTCGAAACAATACCATAGATTGCTTTGCAATTTGCACCCATCATCTTTTAAGGTCTACACAACTAATTTCCATGGCTTAACCCCCTTTTTTTCAAACTCTCTTTGAGATATAATCACTAGTATAAAATGAATCTCTTAAAAAAAAATCAACTTAACATTCAAAACAAAAAAATAATAAACTTTAATAAAAAAAAAAAAGATGTACAGTATACTTATATGATTGCCGAAATAGTGCAGAAAAGTCTCTATCCACAATTTAAAGATCATATTATTAAGCATTGTGAAAGTCCATATTAAAACTAAATCACTGGACTGCAAATACGATATTTCTATTCGCTGCAAACCAAAAATACCTCTTACATATTAAGACACCCTGTAGCACTTTATCAAACGTTTTGAGGGATGCAAACAAAGTTTTCTAATAATGGGTAGAGCTTTTTTGCCTATACTGTTCCTGGAACTTGACAATCCTAACCATTATGTAGAACCCTGAAACTAAATATAAGAATATCACGGAAACTGTTTTAAAACTACACTCCTGCTAATTAAGTAACAAAACTAATGATTACAATGGAAGGCAACTAAAAAAATATATTTTCACGTACTTAAGCTGCAAATCAGTAAAAAAAAAATTATCATCAAGCTCGATATAATTACTGGGTAACGGTACTGCTTAGCACTAAAAAAGACCAAGTAATGAGCCAATATGTACAATAAATTTAGTAAGTATTTGTGACATTTTTACAAAGGATATCTAAAATTTTACATTTATTTCACTAAAGCTTTATGCTTGCAGGATAAGAATTTTATGAGATTCACCAATTTTGAACAATTTAAACAGCATAATTATCAAATGGCATAAAATCAGCACAGAAAACCCAAATTTTCTACTTTCTAGAATTCATATCTGACAGTCAAGAGTCATTAGAATGAGGAATAAATATATTTCTAATAAGGAAAACGAAAAGTAACACAAAATATTCTATAAAATAAAACTGCTACCAGTAAACTTTCAGCCAAAACAAAATGTAAACTGCATCCTAATATCACATAATGGTAAAAAAATTAACAAATTAAAACTCATGGGATAAAGAGGCATTTCATTGTTACACACTTCCGACAATTTCATGGCAAAAAAAAAAAAAAAAAATAAATAAAATAAAATAATAATAATAATAATAATACACAAACACGTGAAAACAGAAACCCAACAACTGACAGGGAGAAAAATATACATATTTCAGAAAAATAAAACAAGGGAAAAATATTTCTGTTGCAGTAATCAGAATATAGCTAATATACAGCATTTCCAATGTAAAAAGCACCACATTTCCAATCAAAAGCGCTCTTTTAAATACAATAATAATAATAATAAAAAATCAAAATTAAAAAAAAAGGATTTTTTTAAGAAAAAAAAATTGAGGGAGCTAGGCCACCTAAAAAAAAAAAAGGTTTGTATTATACATATATTATCAATATAAAAGACACGTTTTGGTTCAAATAGACAGCAGCAGTGTTTTACTGCTTTCTTCTCCTTGCCTTTTTAACGACGCGACCACTTGGAGGGGCAGGGGTGAAGGGATTCTCTCCGCTTCTGAAAAGATAGAGAGAAAAGTCAAGTTTTAAGCTTCTTCTGCAAATGTAAACATTTTATTTACATAATGTCTATCCTATAACAGATTACATACTGAAATGTAAATTTTTAAATAGTAATAATGAATTAGTATGGCCAATTTCGAAATTCTGGCACTTCTCAAGATACAAAGGATAAAATTATTTAACTGAAAACCACCTCAATCATAAATGCTTCTCCCTAACTCGCTTTAAATGTGCTTTAATTTTCACTTTCGACTCCAAATTAATAATTTATAATTTCTTTAAATTTTTGGCTCCCATAAGACGTAACAACTGATTTCTCTACACCAAGACTAATTTCAAGGGAATTATATGTAAAAGCACAATAATTCTAAGACATTAAATAGCAATGAACACAGATACCTCAGAGAAACTGATGTGACCAATTTTCAGTCACTAGACAGTAGAGACTACAAAACTCATAAACTGAAGACCATTACAAATTGTATGCATCTAAAAAAATATATAGAAGAAACAAATATTTATGTATACCAGAGAGAAGGCTACTGTCTGCCATACACAACTTCACAAATACAGAGTCAGGCCAAAGAAGTAAAGCGTCTTAATAAAGAATATTTCTGTACTGGATGGATAAATACCTTTACATCTAGTAGTGATCCAACTCATAATTTTGAAATAAAACTTCTAAATATAAGTAAAATTTATGGCTGCAATTAATGCACACATCTGTGCAGAAAATTGTCGAAAGGACAATACATTAACCATCACAAAATTTAAAATCCCAATGAAACACATTTTGTATCAATAATCTTTCTAAATTACCAATAAATGAAAGACATGACCTTAATATAGTTTATAGGCCCAATTTATAAATCCAAACAAACAAATGAAATCGAAAAGTGTATACCTAAGACATTCTCTATAAAAAATCACTTACCCAAATGTAGGAGCAGACACATCAACTGTCGTATTTCCTGCACCAAATTGAAATAAACCACCGGAGGGTTCCGTCTGTTTCTGCAATAAGAAAGCTTTATTATTAGGAAGTTCATAACATCTTTTGTAAACACAAATCACATGTAATTAATTCAATGTCTCAGCAGCTCTGATACCCTTAGAAGTGGCTATAAGAAGGTACTCTGAGGGTAAACCTTAATCTCTTTCAATAAAAAAAAAAATTTAGAGAGACCAACTGCGGTCCATATATTTAATCTTCGTTATTCTCCTTTAGTTTACCACCTAAATTTTCCCACTTCACAAAGAATTGGTTACCAGCACCTCTTCCATTAATTGCAAAGAAAACTTTTATTCTACCTCTAATTGTTCAGTTACATATCCTTTCTTTTCCTGTCAACATAATCAAATGGTCTTGGTGTGAATTACAGAGAATGTTAAATCCAAGCAAAGAGCCTCTATATCAAATACATCATTCACTGAGTCTAAGACGCACCATTGTAACCATATAAAATAAAAATAGGTTAGTTAAGTAAACTTATTTTTTACCTTAGCAAGACTAATAAGTATATGCAATATTCAAATCTATATACAGTACAGTATTTGTATCATTAAGGAACAGTATAAGCTTGTAAGTAATCGATTAGTGAACGTGACAGAGACAGGCTTATAAGTGGATACAATTTATGAGGCTAATATACAGGTCTGTAAAGTCTATCAGTTGGTACTTAGCATGAGTATGGTAAAACATGTAATCTGTGAGGAAGTGTCAAATGATATAAAAATTCACTAAATTACACACCATAAATAAATTGTAAGTAATGAGAGCTTGGGGGAGTTACACACTCGAACTTAAAGGCTGTGTTTCACAAACAGTAAATGCAGTGAGTATACTATACAGCGGATGATACAAGACTTGATTTTGATGTGCATAATGAACAAGCATATTAGTGCCTCATGGGAATGTGCAAAACGCAGCTTTAATCTGGGGATATTAAAAAAGAATATACATAATGAAGAAACGACTGATGTTGCTAAGTCTGTGCAGGCAAGGGCTAGAATGGCATACAGTATTTGCAAAAACAAAGGCTTCAATTTTGGATATATAAAAATAAAATTGGGTAAACATTGAATAACACAGCTGTTGCATTGTCAGTACTAGCATAAAAGTCTAAAGTGGAGGTCATCTGAATTGCTGACACTCGTGTCATTATCGGATACATAGTTGCAGGTTTAAAGGGAATTAATACTAATAATGTTCAAAATGACAAAGGTTCCACACCATATTCTTATAACAGCAGGCTATTGGACAGAATAACATAGATATGATTGCAAAGATGTAGTAAGGGGCTCACTGGGGTTAACCAGAGGTTAATAATGTCAACAACTTTCCCAGCACCAGCATTCATGATCACTTCAGTATTCCCATAATAATTACAACATTGAGTTCATGACAGTAGCAAATTCAGAAGGAATATTAAAAACAATTGCAAAAATAGTTGCTTGGTGGTTCTGCCTGTGCTACTCAGACTTCAAAAAATTAAGTTGTATTTCTGTAAGGTATTCAATGGTTCTGCCATGCGAAATCATCAAGGAATTATAAAATTTCCCAGATGACCAGCTCAAAACTTTGTGAAAATATTCACACACACTCCTTTGGTAGAATAATGTGCCACTATCAATTATTATGTCAACATCAATAGATTAATAATTATAATTTGGCAAAACTTATAATTCTTTTTCATATTTTGGACGATTGTGATTTTATCTGCCTTAGGTCATTACAGTAATAAAATGGTTAAAATAAAATATAAAATATACTCTTCAATGTCTCTCCTAATCAATTCATGGGTATATATTGTACTTCCAGAGTTAACAATGAAAATAAAACCATCACTATTTGCCATGTTGGGTATTTCGTCAAATCTGGGGCCTCATAATTGAATAACAAATATACAAACAGACACTCCCCAACTTATGAACGAATAGGTTCCAGAAGTCTGTTTGTAAGTTGGTTTTATATATATATATATATATATATATATATATATATATATAATATATATATATATATATATATATATATATATATATATATATATATATATATATATATATATATAAAGAAGAGAGAGAGAGTACTGTGCAGTACATATATATGCAGTTCTATACAGCACTTTGGCTAGACACTTAACTACTACATAAAACAAAGTATACAGTATTAATGAACTTTAATACAGTAATAATAATGCAACAAGACAGTACAGTAATAAATACATTAATAAACGGGTAGATAATGGGTAGGTTTTTGTTTGTATCTGTGAATGTTCGTAACTCAGTTGTTCGTAAGTAAGGGAGCTTCAGAACACCTACATTTACTCTATACAATAATCTGATTTTAGAGGAAACGTTAGACCCAGACACCTAAAAGCAATACTAGTACATGCAACATTTGAAGAGCAGCAACAGAAGCCTAAATTCTGATGAAAATATGATGATTCCAAAATAAACAAAATATCCGGCTGTTGTGAATTAATCCATAGCAGAAGCATTTGTAGATTTTCTCCCAAAATTTCATATAGGTCATCTGGGAGCCACTGGATGATTTCACATGAGATCACCCCAATAATGCATGGAAGCATCGTAAAGGTGTAATGAAAGTATTAGGAATAAAATAAAGTATCTAATTCACATTCTATACTGAGCTACTACTCAGGACCCAATAAAACCAAATCCTATTTGTTACATTAATACATGTCTGCACTGTTTTGTCACGAATAGTTCTTGTGTTTGGAGGTGGACAGACAGGCTGGAGTAGGGGATTTAGAATTAATGCCCTTCTTATATCTCATGCTGGGCTCGAACTCGCGTTGGTCACTTTTTGACGGTTACATGAATGCACGTGAAAAGTGATAAATACATCCAGATATGAAGACTGAGCTTTTAATAAGAACACAAACACATAAATGTAAAGCAATTTAATAAAATGGACAGTCGACCTCTTATATTCATGAGAGCAACGGTATACAATCTAGACAAAGGTACATCAG
Organism: Halocaridina rubra; assembly: GCA_037179515.1. NCBI lineage: Eukaryota > Metazoa > Arthropoda > Malacostraca > Decapoda > Atyidae > Halocaridina > Halocaridina rubra. The sequence continues at coordinate 143,840 of JAXCGZ010015107.1, forward strand.
AGATGATAATGCAACATAGTACAACTCTGTTGGCTAAATAATACCATCTCTATACAGATTCAACATACAAAAGGAAAATATTTTTAAGAGAACTTCAACCCGTATGAGCACCTATGCATTCCTCCGACAAACTGTATTGATACCAAAGGAAAAACAGTCGTTGATGAAAATCCTCGGTTTGCTTGGAACAATTAATTAAATGTAAACTCAGTAATATGGGTCCAGCTTCTGGTTTAACATCCTTTGTAAGCAGGCAGGTATTCTATGCAGTCAAATTTTTTTCAAGCTATCCAATTTAACATTATACTATAATTAAAAAAAATAAATAAAAAATTACCCCATAAGCACAAAAAAACAAGGTCTTCATTAGAGAGATGTTAGTATTACAACCCATGTACACAACAATAGTTTTCACTTGATCTTACCAAGTCTGCAAGGTAACAAACAATATGCTCAAATTCCGAGGTTAAAATTTTTTTTATTACTATCTCAAGAAATTATCAAAACTCGTAAATGATGGGTAATTCAGAATAATGGTAAAAATGAATATTCAAGATCACAGGATTATATTAAGCTTGAGGGCTTTTGAATGAGAAAAATTCTACGTCTATAAAGAAATGATTGCAACTGTTCAAACTTGACAAGACATAGTTTTTACATACAACAATGCACTTGACAATTCATTCTGATTTACCAAAAGCAGTGTGTACCCAAAGTGGGGAAAAAAGTATCCCTTTGATCAATCAAATAGCTTTCTGTTTCTTTTTGACATAATAAACCTGAATAATCAAGCTTTAATGGTAAATAGCCCAAATTTTTTATCGTGTAACCTTGCACAAAAAAGAACTTATTTACATATTAAGATATAAAAGAACTAGGTAGGAAGAGTGAGATATCTACCAGTAATTGCAGTCAACACAGCTATTCGAGGCAATGTGAAACATTCATATGCTAGAATATGGACACTTTATAAATACCAAAAATTTATATCACGCTTACAAACATCAACCTAAATACATGTAAAAATCCAGCAATAGCATCAATCTTTTTCTTAAACACCTAAATATAAAATAAACTGAAATGATGCTTACCTGACCAAATTGGAAAACTGCATTAGGAGATGCAGCTCCGAAGGTGAATCCCTGATTAGGGGTGCTGGCTGCTGCTTGGCCAAAATCAAATCCTGCACTCTTTTTGTTGGCAGCCTGACCAAATGCAAAGGATGGCGTGGAGTTTGTGCCACTACTGAATGCAGAGGCTGAACCACTGAATGTCTGTGTTGATGAGGCACCTCCAAAAGCGGGTGAAGGGGCAGTAGCAGCAGGAACGGGAGTCCCAAACTGAAAGTTTGGAGTTGCATTTGAGGCCGGAGCAGGAGCTCCAAACGCAGGTGTTGAGGTAGTAGGAGGACCAAAACCAGAACCTGTTGTTAAGGAGTTCTCTTTGCTTCCAAATGAGAAAAGGGAAGCAGCGTTAACATTATTAGTATGGGTAGATAAAGTCGATGACCCAAAGGTACTCTTTTTGGCAGGTTCTTCGCTATCTGTAGCTTCTCTCTTGGAGGTAAAAGAAAAGGATGGCACAGATGATTTATCTTCTTTGCTAGTGGATGAGGCAAATGAAAACAGATTTGCAGATGGGGCTTTGTTAGTTCCATTTCCAAATGTAAAGCTATTATTAGGTGCTGGGGCTACTGGTGCAGATTCGCTCACCTTAGGGCCTCCAAAAGTGGGAATAATTTTTGGGTCATCACTATGTGTACTGGACAAAGTATTATTGAAGAGGGGAGCAGCTTTTCCCTCTGAATTCTCAGAATTTACAAAGGAGGAAAATAAATTAGAGGAATCTTTGCTCTTGGCAGCATCAGTTGCACTCCCACAATTTAATTCTGGTGTAGGTTTATATGCTGGCAAAATACCTTTGTCATCAGTTTTTGACCCTACTCCAAAAGTAAAAGGAGTACCTTGACTTTCAGCCTTAAAATTAAACCCAGATTTTATAGAACTATCAGTCTTGGTTTCTTTTGCAGCAGCGTTTGCTGAAAATGAAAAATTTAAGGCTTTACTACTCTCTTTTCCTACCTCCTTTGTTTTGCCCGAAGGAGGCACACCAAAACTAAAACCAGTACTACTACTACTACTGACATACTCTTTTTTTTCTTTAGACTTTTCATTCTCCACCTCAGTCGAGCTCACAGTCAACGCCGATTCTTTATCTCCACTCACACCAAATTTGAACACACCAACAGAAGAGCTCTCTTTACTTTTACTTTCTTCACTACTTTTGGCACTTACCCCAAATTTAAACCCACCAGACATTGATGATGTTCTATCAGCATCTGACTTTGCATCACTTAAGCCAAACTTATAAACAGAACTCGTGGAAGAAGAGTCATTTCCTGTATTTACACCAAACTTGAAATTACCAGTTATAGCTTGAGAGACAACCACTCCTCCAGGTTTTGCCGTTTCACAAGATATGCATTTTGTTGCATCACTTTTGTTGCGAACTAGACAAGTGGCGCATTCCCATTCCCCTTTGGCCTTGGCAAACATAGACCCAAACCCTGAATTATTCTTTTCCTCTTTACTCTCACTTACTTTACAACAGTCTTGTGACATCACAGGTTCACTTGTTCTACCATCAGGTTTGGGGGTTTCACATGCCACACACTTACCGCTAGTGTTTTTATTCCTCACCATACATGTTTCACACTCCCATTCATTGGTCGATTTCTTAAAAGACTCACCCCAACCTATTTCAGAAGTGGAAACTGGCAGAGTTGAGGACTCAACAGCATTTGTAAATATACTATCAGATTTTGGGCTAAAGAGAGATTTAGAACTTGGTCTTGCAGTCTGACAAGCCACGCATTTTTCAATACCATTTTTGTTTCTAACCATACATACACTACATTCCCATTCATCATTCTTTTTCATAAAAGAACTAAAACCCTGTAATACTTGGGTAGTCCCAAGTTTCTTGGGCACACTATTTATTGTACTTACAGTCTGTTCTAAACCAAATTTCGAAGAAATTTCATGTGCTTTCATAAAAGAGGTACCTATACTCGTAGATGAAGTTTTATCTATGCTGTAAAATATAGAAGACGAATCTAAATGTTCATTGGGCATTTTTTCGGGGCTTTTACTCTTTGGCTTCAAAATATCTAATATGCTCCCCTCTTTCAATTCTCCTGCAACTGATGGCTTATCCTTTCTGACAATTTCTTTTAGTTTTGGTGCCGAGACTGGGCTACAACTATTGAATAACAAGGGAGCAGAAGATACTGTAGAGGCAGAATCAAAACAGTTGGCATTTCCACGAATTACTGTAACTGGACTACTGAAAACAAATACTGGAGTGCTTGTAGTAGTCTCAGAAGGGACTTTGCTGCTATGAACCACTTCGGGTGAGGAGAATTTGAAACCCCCAGGGCTAGAAGACACCTCTGCAGGGGTAGTTAAATCAATCTTTGGAAGAGATGTCAAGGCAAGTGATACAGCAGGTAGTTTGGGATCCTCCACTTCCTCGTCTTCTGGCCTGATGCTTGTTCGAGTGCTGTTGACAACTTTACTTTTGACTTTGCCACCTGATTGTTTCTTGGAGTCACTGCAATATGAAAAACAAAATATGTCAGATGGCAAAATAAATATGCTTCAAAACTGAGTGAAATCACCGCATATGCTTGTAAAAAGCATGTCTATTATATGCCATGTTATATGATTACTCCAATATAATACTGTATGAAACATAAAGGATATCTATAGACTATATTTACCTTGAAACAGCAGAGGGTGGTTTAGGAGTATAGTCAAAAGTCTGAGAGGAACTGACATTACTAGGAGAACCAAAGCTGAACAAAGACGACGAAGATATGGCCGAACTCGATATAACTGGCACTGTGGGTTTGTATTTTGCTGTGGCCTCAGCGACAGCTTTTGAAAATGACAACGAAAAGTCCTCCTTGGGAGTTTTTGATGAATTTTTCAATTCCTCTTTTTCTTCCCTACTAGCTGAATCAGATGAAACAGGATTCCCTACTGTTGTAGGTAATACTGTCTCTATTCTAGAATTCGCATTTGAAGATACAACTCCCGTTGTTGTGTGGGTGTTGTTTGGTACAATACAAGAAGAGGAAGAACCACTGCTAGTATTGACTAGGAGATTTGCAGAAAGGTTCTCTTGGGAGGTTACCTATACAGAGAAGAGAAAGAATAAACATGAGTAAATATTAAGAATCAAAAACAATACCAATGGTACATCTACATCTTCATTATCTCTACAAAAGGCTCTACCGAAGTTACACAGCTTGGATTGGGGGTATTTAAAAACTAAACCCTATTACGATTCTGAGGCGTAAAATGTCATGACACAATAAATAGTCTCATTAACAATAAATAAAAGATAGTAAGGTTTGGTTTGCAGCATCAATGTGAAGAAACTAGAGATCTATATGTTAACATCTTTTAGTTTAACACCATAATATTAATATATTAAAACTTTGGAACATTATCAAACTATAACCGGCTAAAAATGCTCACCTACTATTAATTCACAAACAGTGGAATATTCCTGACTAATAATTATTAAGAAAATGTGTATATCTGATTTTAAACAATCAACCTTCTGCATCCAATAAATTTCATGTGCAATATATTTATCATATACTGCACCTGTCTTTTCAATGCCACATTCATTTTCAGAATAACACCATTAACTGCTGAAGCTGGCAGGGGTCTACAAATGAACGAAAAAGAGGACATTACAGGGTTTCACCATACCTTGCATATGCCACCCCCTTTTGCCTGCATTACTGTGGGGGAGATAATCTGGGAGGATGAACCTACCAAGCCCTTCGTTGCCCCATTCAATTTAGTTAATTTTTATAGCATGATAATAATAATAATAATAATAATAATAATAATAATAATAATAATAAACTTTATTTCCATTTCAATACAATGGGTATTCGTCAGCCAGGGCAAGCCCCAACCCCCCACTGTGGTGTCCAATCACAGCAGTTCCTGCCAGTAAACAGCTTAAACTCTCGGTCTTGGACGGGAACCGATCTTTCAACCTCGTGAATGCGAAGCCAGCGTGTTACCACTGTACTAGCCAAGTGAAGAATTCTTTCTTCCAAATGTTACACACGTCTAAGCAAAAGCCATTGGGTAAGCAATTTAACAGGCTTACCAATTAAACTTCATCGTCAAAATGCAATACATACTTCAGTTCCATTTTTACCTTAAAAACATTGCCAATAACATTTGTGAGCAAATAAATAAAGGTGGCTGATGATGTCACTTTTATGATGCTTAGACTATATAGTTTATGTACTTAGTTTTGAGTGATATTTGCATTCTTCATTTACTATGAAGAAAGTTAAATAAGATTGTAAAACTTGAAAGATGGGATAAAGAGCCAATAAGAAATATACTGCGACTCTCCCTGAGAATGTCTGTGACTCTAAATCAATTTATCATTGACAAGTTATACTTGTCTGCCAGTCAAGGGCGAGTGACTAAAGAGCAAAAAAATTGAAAAAATAAAAACTGCTTTTTTATTACAAGAGATAATCCCAACTTGGGGCAAAGTAACGAAAAACCAGAAAACAGTAATATACCACAACACAAAACATTGGTATTCTTAACAACAAAACATATTTCTAAACTTTTTAAAGTCAAGCTCTCTTTCTCCACATGCAACAATCCCCTTGAAAGATAGGGTGGCAGAGTCAAAGCACACACCCTTTCATCATCAGAACCAGCTCACCACACCCCTAATTGACCCTGCAAACCATGTGAAATAAAGATAAGGACTGTGAGACTAAAACAGTTTCAATTACATTATTTCCAAATAAAGTGACATGAAGAAGCATATTTTTGACAAGACGATTACCATAAAATGATGAGCACTCATCCAAAAAGTCATACATAACGGGATACAAAACAGGTTAAGGTCTATCATCACAAATTAAGTACAGTAAATTGATACATACATGTGCTACACAAAAATTCATTACAAACTAAACTGTAGTTCACTTTACCTTGACAGGCGTACTATGTTTAGAAGCCGGAGGCCCTGCCTGTCTAACGAGAGGACGATACTTGTGATAGACAGCCGTATAACTAGACCCAGCATCTAGAAAACTTCCCCGCTGCCCAGGAATAGGCGTAGGTATGCGCTTGGCATCAGATATCGGGGTTGACATTTGTTCTAGGCATTCTAGAATGCGACGAGCAGCTTGACTTAAGCCACCATCATCAGAAGGTTGAGCTGGTTTGGGCTTAACTTGAACTCTGGCAGTCTGAAAGAAATAACTGTATCTCTAGAAGGCATATTACAAGTACCAATACTAGTTCTATATATTTCTGACTAAGATTTTTTTTTCCAATTAAAAGTAACATAAGTACAGTAGTCCCTCGCTATATCACGATTCACCTTCCGCGAATTCAGTGCATTGCGGGTTTTTATGGAGAGCATATGTATTTTCTATCGCAGATTTTCTGGGTATATCACGGGAATCCAAGATATGTGGAAAAATTAAAATTTCCAGTATTTTCATTATTTTACTGATAAAAAAAAGTATTTCCTAGCCTAAGAATAATAAAACAGTAAAAAAAATAGTAAAAAACATAAATTTAAGCATGTAACTCACAGTATTGCACCATATAAAATACGATACCGGTATTGGCGCCTTGGAAAACACAAAGGGTCGCACCTACGTGAGATAGTACACGGGATGCTATTGGCTGATGGGTGGGAGACGACGAATCACAGAATTGTGTTCTGTATCCTGGGGTCTGATTGGATTTTTGATTGAAGCTTGATTCTTCCAGCATCTTCCACTGTCTCGCCTCACCCATTCAGTTACTCACGTGTGCGCCTTTCACGTTGGGCCTCTTAATACATTGTGCTTGTGTTTTTTGTGAAACTCAACCCCTGCAATGCCGCCCAAGCGGCCTTCATTTTCTAAGGCTTCTGGCAGTGAGCCTAAGCGGCAAAGGAAGATATTGACCATAGCAGATAAGGTAAAACTGTTAGATATGCTGAAGGAAGGAAGAAGTTTCTTGGCTGTTGGCCACCATTGGTTGTGCAGTATGTAAATGTCATCATCACGTCATTCACGGTAAGCTTACCTATCACGTTCACATAGCTTTACGCTTGTGCGCTGTTATTTATAGTAAACTTACCAGTCACACTCATATAAATTTACGCTTGCGCGCTGTTATTAATAAAGTTAAGGGTGAGTTGTTAACAGCGTAGGGAGGGTTTATAAAGGTAAAAATAAATGTAAAATACCTGCTATAAATATGGTACTGCTACTTAGCAGATTTTCACCTATCGCACGTGGTCCCGGAACCTAACACTCGTGATACACTAGGGATTACTGTACTGCATTTAAAACCTTTAAACTATCTAACATCTTAAAATTTAACATAAAGATTTGCCGGAGTCAGCGTTCTTTGGGAACAAATATGGTACTACTACACCAAGTCACAAAACGGCAATATACAATATGCTGTTTGGAATAGAGAAAAGATTCATTACTTAGCCTTGTGTTTTCATGCTTAAAAAATCCATCATAAAATTATCTACCAAGACATCCTCAGGCCAAAGATCAGGGTTGAATAATTTTTCTCATTCACGTAGCATAATTGTAATCTTGAATGCTGAAAAACATTCAGATCTAATATCTAGTTTGTTAGCTAGCAGTATATCAATAACTAATTTATTTTTAATATACTCTATGATTGATTCAGAGGATATATCCTTGTCAAGTCTACCAATCCACAAATTTCACAGCTGCCTAGAAGATACAGCCCTCATTACAACTATATATTTTGGGAGCAACAAGATCACATTTTCTATTGTGAGGTACTTGGAATTTATTTCTTCTTTTTCTGCTGAACAATATGTCATTAGTTTTCCTCCAGTACAACATTTCTTCAGTGTAGGTCCGAGAGTTGGACCCGCTATTCTAATTTTTGAGAGTGAACACTCTGCTTGATACCATGTGGTTTTTTTAGACTGCCCCAGTTGATGGGTCTGTTACTATCCCAGACAGTGATTTAATTACAGGTTCACTGCTCTGCTTGCTGGGTCTTTCAGACTTCGTTGAAAGCTTGGTAGCATAACTTTGGGTATTTATTAAGTTCTGAGAGGACAGAGACTGTTTCTGGCCATTTACCTGGAAATCCAATGAAGATCTGAGGGAATGTTGGATTTCAATTACAGTATGTTGCTTTCCTTTACGACTTCTTACACTTTATCTTTTCGTCTAAGGGTTTTTGAACACCTCTTTAACAGGTTTTGGATGACCATCTTCATATGTCATACTGTCAGCATTGTTGACAATTCCTTTTTGATGTTTTGAATTATTGAAAGAGTCTCATTTATCTTTGCTAACTCATTCACTAATATGTTAAGGACTAATGCAAGGATTTCAACTCCAATAGGAGGCATCTTCTTGTGTGAACTGGTCACGAATTTAACTTCAATATTGGGCAATCTGAATACAGTACTTCATAAAATTCCAGATCAATAAATCCTATATTTTCACCACGATCCCTTCTCCATACTAGAACTTTCCTAAACAAAATGGCAAGCACTTCCTTGGCCAATTTAATTTTGTCCAAAGAATAAAATGAATAAATGATTTCCAATAAGAAATCACATGAATAAAACTATGCCAGAGCTTCCCATTTTCTATGGTGTGATAAGTAATCAAGATAACCGCTCAAAGGAGATTCTACTAGGCCTGCGAAAAATTACTAGCTTAAAGACTTCCACAACAAACAACACATAGAATTAGCAATATCAAACATGATTGACCAATGAACAAAATAGTAATGATCTCTAATATGGCACTTTCACTTTACTGATCACTCATATTAGTCAAGGGATAGAATTGGTCTTAAACTATTGGAATATCACACAATATATGAGAGATCGTTGCACATTGAAGAGTAATAGCAGCAGTAAGACGATGCATCATAAGCTATGTTACTTAAAAAAATGCTCTGGTTGCCACTCAGAGGTGAGGCTTTATTTATATCTCAAAATCTATAATGAAAGGCATGCAATGGACGGCAAAGTTGGCCACAAAGTAAATATGAAACAAGGGTAATGCAAGCTAACATACTTATAGGCATGGATCGAGTTTGAACGATATTACCGGGTAAAACCTTTGAAAACTGAGACTCAATCAGAAGAAGTGCTTATCACTGTTTAGTGAAACATGTGAGAGCTTGATTCAAGATTAAAGAAAATTGTTCTAATTATTTTTCTACTGATTATAATCACCCTGCAATACTGTATCTACCTTGCATGTGAAAAACAGGATAATTACACCAACTGCAATTATATAGATTCTAAGAATCTTTTAAATGACTAGTTCATGTATGCAGTAAACAAAACCTAGGAAAATCTGAAGAGATGCTATACGAGTGAAGAGATAAGATCAGAAATGAGCTCAATCAATGATAAGATAAAAGATAAAACGGCAGTTGAACGTTTCAATTACACACAATATCTCCGAACTTAACAACTATACTACAATACCTAACAATAAAATTCTTATAAAATGAAGTTTCAATTCCACAGTTATACTATAAAATTACAAGTAATCTTAAAGAAAGTAATGCAATATCTCTAAGCAGCTAATGTACTACAAATTAAATAATTCCCGTGAAGTAAACTAACATTTTTTTCCAAGCAAAAACCAAACAAGACATTCTGCAAGCAAATTAGTGAGAGTGAGAGAGAGAGAGAGAGAGAGAGAGAGAGAGAGAGAGAGAGAGAGAGAGAGAGAGAGAGAGAGAGAGAGAGAGAGAGAGAGAGAGAGAGAGAGAGAGAGAGAGAGAGAGAGAGAGAGAGAGAGAGAGAGAGAGAGAGAGAGGAGAGAGAGAGACTATTTTACCTGAGCTCTTGATTGTAGTTTTCCTTTTCTATAAGCTGAAGCTCCCCCAAACATGGTTTTTCCAGGATAAAAGGGCGACATTTTAAAAGAAGAATTACTCAGAACTGATCGATCAACCTGACGGAAGTAAAAAAAAATACACTGTAAATGCACTGAAAAATGAGTAAGTTCTGATTCTTGGCAATATCAACTTAATGTACATTATTAACTTTCAATTATATACAGTATGTATATATATATATATATATATATATATATATATATATATATATATATATATATATATATATATATACATACACAACTTGAAACACAAACCATGAAGGAAGAGCCATATGCCGACACATTAAATCTTGGTCTTTTACTGGCTAAGGCTGAAGGTTGAGGTTGGTTGATTGATATTTCTCCCGTTTCACTAAACAAGGACCTACTACTGACACTGCCTTCAGCCCGTATACTAGTTTGATCTGCAATGAAAAAATAAAACCTTTCTGAGTTTTTAGAATTCAAAATTGAATGTATATAATAATAACAAAAGTATGGCTTAAGAACTAAACGATCTTGGTACTTTTATGTTAGCAATACAGAACCTTGTTAACACTAATGCCACAATTTTATCAGAATATTTACGAGAAAAATACCTTCATAAGTAAAAAGAAAGATGTTGAACTACAATACATAACAAATGACTAGTATAATGCACGTAGAATCACTATACAATATAAATAAAAAATATGTATATATACCAGTTTCTGCATCTCGAGGTCTTTTTCTCGTCTCTTCAAGAGACGGCAGGGCACTTGTGGGCTGTGAAGGGGGAACTGGGGCTGACTTAGCTAATGATTCTCTTAAAGTTTGTAAAGACTCATCGTCTAACTGTAATATCTCACGCTGGTAGTCCCTCTCATCAGGACGAGGTATGACTGAAGCATCAACACCAGTGTCAGCAGATGACTCACTAAATTCACTCGCATCATCTCCTGAGAGTATATTAAGATAAGCTGTATTAATAAATGATATTATATATCTACTCTAACATGCTTACAATAGTCTTTATATTAATACTCATGAATTTACACTTCAACTAACCAGTGGGAGTAGAACTTGTGAGAAGTGGTAATGGACGAGGCTCTAAATGACTTTTCGAGCGAGCAGAATACATCTGCGATGGTGCTGAAGATACAATGGGCAGTCGTCTGCCAGTCAACATTGGGCTGGGAGTATCCGAGCTTAAATGTACAGATGTCACCGTCGGTATAGCCACAGATGCTGCAGCTGGCAAATTCATTCTCACCCCTGCACTCGTGCTAGCACCAACATTGATGCCATGTGGGAGATGGCTGTTATTTTCAATTTCTCCTGCAGAGAAAGGCAAAATAATAAACAATTTTGTACAAGTCAAACAGACAAACGGGTTACTTCACAATAAATTTCTATGGCAGAGCCTATGCTGTTTTTTGAAACAGCAACACTACAAGACTCAGGAAAAATTGCATTTCAATTAGTAACAAATAAATGAAATACCAACCTTCTTCAGGATATATAGGACGAAAGGAACGGCGTGAAGCTCCCGGTTGGGCAAAAATAAAAGATTCCCCTGGTGGGGCCAAAGTATTGACCTGAGGAGTAACTCTGGACTGCGAAGCAATCTGAGAGGTATCTGCCTGAGGATGCTCACCTGCTTCTTCCTCCTCTTCAGAAGCCATCCACCCAGACAGCCATGACGAAGAAAATAGTCCCGTCACCGAATCTGTGACACGACGGATGATTCCCTGGAACACACAGAAGTAAATAAATGCAATTTATAATGCACTTGTAAAAATATAATAAATAATAATATTCACCCAAGCATCCTGACTTCTACTTCAAGTTTCATGGTCTTGACCTGACTTCTACTTCAAGTTTCATGGTCTTGACTTATGTAAATACTATAAATAGAAATATAAAATACAGTCAGTACTCATATTTCAATTAGATGGGCCAACAACAGCACCAAGACAGTATGTGTGTGCACTTAGGAGCTACTGGTTTTCTCCTGCTCATATGCAAGAGTTGTTACCATCACATAAGTATTCTGTTTAGTGTCTGATCTAAGGTGTTTATATTACTCCCATACCTTTCAGTGCTAGAAAAATGTCTATTCTGACTTCAAGAGGGCACTGTCTGATAGACCTTCAATGAAACTGAAAATCATACGAAAACACCAAGTATGCTAATCCAGCATTGCCACAGTCTGTGATCACCACAGTCGTGGAGGGTGTTGCTTAAAATAATTCTAGAAATGTCTGAGACCTGCTGCATCATCAAGAAAATTATCCACAAATTTTAAACAATACTTTTTCCAATGACGAAGCTCTCATTCATCTTTCTGGCCAGGGTAACTGCCACATCATGAGAATTAGGGGGCTTGAAAACCCTGTGGTGATGTTGAACACATAAGAGATAAAGCATGTCACATGGCATATTTCGACAACCAACTCGATCTGGCAGTATTATTTTTTTGGCAGAGGAAATAGTAAGACAGTAAATGTTAATGGTGACTACTTCAAAAGTTTCAGGATTATGCTTATCCACTACATAAACAAGTATCCGCAGCCTTCAAAGAAAAAGTTCCTCCTCACTTCTCCAAACTGTGAAAGATGTTCTCAACACTATGTCTTCAAATCAGGGGATTTATTGCAGCATCCCTGTAGTATGTGATGTGCTCATCAGATTTGATGACTGTGATTTGTTTGTGGGGGCACTCTAGAACAATGTTTATGCAACAACACCAAAAGACCTCTCTGAACTTAGGCAAGTATCAAGAGACTGTTGTACTAACTTTTTGCTCAAAATACTTGCTGATGTCCGGAATGCTTGCTTTAATTGCTTGAATGAGAAGGTGGCTAATATGTAGATGTCTTCAAGTAATGTAATACTTATCTAAACATTACAAACTTTGAAAAAACATTCTCAAATATTTTACTTCATGTTTATATAACTAGCCTGCTGGCTAGTACAGTGGTAACGCGCTGGCCTCGCATTCACATGGTCGAAAGATCGGTTCCCGTCCAAGACCGAGAGTTTAAGCTGTTTACTGGCAGGAACTGCTGTGGTTGGACACCACAGTGGGGGGTTGGGGCTTGCCCTGGCTGACGAATACCCATTGTATTGAAATGGAAATAAAGTTTGTTTGTTTGTTTTGTTTTGTTTGTGTTTATATATATATATATATATATATATATATATATATATATATATATATATATATATATATATATATATATATATATATATAATATTTCAAGACAGTTTATTTCCATGAATAGTAAAAAAAAATTTACTTTGCAAGAAGTCAGGAATATACCTTAAGATATTTTATTTCTCTTGCTAATGCTTATTCCCGTATACTTTTATATACTTACAGGCATATTTATACCTGTTTGTTTTATGTTGAGTAAGATTATTCATATGCAGTGCATGTATATGATGCTTTACGCAAGCTGTGTATGGATGCTGCTCTAGTTATCAAAAGTAAGGAGAACAGATACCACTAATTAATTATACAAATCATGAGTAGAATATTGCTAGAAGCTTGTATTAATTAATATCTCACTTCTTGATGATAAAAATTTAATAATGTTGTGACCTTGACAAAGAATAACGGTAATTTTTCGATGTATTTTCTCATCTCTTGAGAAAAAGCTGAGGCTCAAAGAAATACAGGACTACAAGTATGAAAATCTGAGCATTCATATTAGTTATGTGATATTCATTAAAATAACTATGAACAATTATCTTGTGGGAATGCCCTACACAAGAATATTCCTATGGATATTTTAGTAGATAATTAGATTTTGGAAAGGACCATCACACGATGTCCATCAGTGCTGTGTGTAGTTGGTATAGTCAACGCACTGAACATAAGAACATAAGAACATAAGAATAGAGGACACTGCAACATGCCTACTGGCACACACGAGGCAGCTCCATTTTTGAATTGTATTTTCAGCATGTCTAACCTATTCTATTCTACTCTACTTATTTATTCTGTTTTTCTTTTTATGATTTTTCTAATAAGCACTAACCTATTCATACCCACCCTACCTCTGTCATATGTCTATCTAATCTACATTTGAAGGTGTCTAAGGTATTGGCATTTACTATCCTACTAGGAAGCTTGTTCCATGCATCAGCTACTCTATTACCAAACCAATTTTTACCAATTTCCCTTCTGAACCTAAATTTATCAAGCTTAAATCCATTATTACGAGTTCTGGTTTGATCATGAATTTTTAAAACTTTATTAATATCTCCCTTGTTAATCCCTTTAAACCATTTATACACTTCAATCATATCCCCCCTAACTCTTCGCCTCTCTAGAGAATGTAGATTAAGTTTTTTTAATCTGTCCTCATATGGTAGATTTCTGATATTGTGTATCATCTTGGTCATTCTTCGTTGCACTCTCTCCAAGGATTCAATTTCCATTCTATAATAGGGTGACCAGAATTGCACAGCATAATCTAAATGGGGCCTAACTAATGCAAGATAGAGCTGCAAAATAACTTTTTCCATCCTATTGCTGACGCTTCTTGAGATAAATGCAACAGCATTTTACACTTAAAACACAATTTATTACATAAAAATTAATACCTACACTGACTGATGAGACATTCTTTGAGTAGAAAAATTAAGTTTCATAGACAGACTTCGTTGGAAAATTTTAGTAAGCTCTATGATGGCATATTCTACAGTAAACTACACTATACTTATATATCATGTACAAAACCTCTTTACATAATTTACATGTAAACAAATGCTAAACTGACTGATGAGACATTCTCTGAGTAGAAAAATTAAGTTTCATAGACGGACTTTGTTGGAAAACTTTAGTAAGCTCTATGATGGTATATTCTACAGTAAACTACACCGTACTTATGGATTATGTACAAAACCTCTTTACATAATTTACATGTAAACAAATACTAAACCGAATAAGTGATAATTTTCCAATCGTAGAAAATAAGCTAATATTAATCCCAGGATTTAATACATTCGAAATTCACAAGCTACACTATTCTTAATAAACAGATATTCCAAAGGTACTGTTATACAATAACACCATATATCAAATAATGGGTACATTTTTTGAAGAGGGGATTATTTTTGATGCGCCCTAACCTAACTTAACAACTTCCTTCTGTACAACAGTACTTAGAAACAAATGGGTGAGTGAAGACATACTAAAGCACTGAAAACAGTGTTGGGGTCTCCATAGATCTTTATTTGAAAACCATCATTTATGCACCGTGCAAACAGACGCCACTTCAGAGAAGTGCATCACCACCTGCAAACATTCCACGTGATGCTCCACAGACGTAAGAAAAATCTCATTCACCACCACCACCTCCTCCGGGGAGGCTCTGGTTACCAAAAATACTTCAGTTCCCTCTCCCCCCACCCCACCCTCCCCGTAACGATCCCCCACAAACACAAAGTTGGCACACCGATTATTCCAATATATTACGACACTTCAAATGCAATAACCTATGCAGAGCTTAAGTAGAATGACCTACGAGAGGGTCTGTGAGAAATTCCATCTTAAAAAGCAGCTCAAACCGAGAGTAGTAAATAAAACATGATCCGTGCCAAAAACCATGAGAATTCACAAGTGTTGCCTTGGCGTAAACAAACGCGAAATATACCTTAAAACATCTTAAAACACCCTATTCCAATCTATACCCACGATCAGCATCACACGAAGAACACGCAAGAGCCATTATTTTGGGGAAAACAGAGGCCAATCTACGAAAATTCACTACGGTAGGATAAGTGCAAGTGTGGTTGAAGCCTACACAACAACGAATCTTATTTTGCTTTACCTTGGGCCGATCGTAGGGCTTGGCGGCCCGATTTTTCTTTTCTTTGAACTTTCCTGGCCCTTCGGAGGCCATCTTGTAGCTCTGATGGCTTAGAAAAAACCTACTATCAATGACATAAAATCACATAAATTTTCACGAGATATTACAATCCACTCCTCAACATTCTACGAGAAACATGGCGGCTAGCGCGCTGAATTGTGATTGGTGGATGAGGCAAATTACCCAGCATGCAACAGCCGCCTCAGTAAATGACTAACGGCTAACGCATTTCCCCCCCCTCCCGACTGCCACCACCCTGTTGTACGATTTGTATAACTAATAAACGACTTTTCTAGTAACTTAAAAACAAACAAAAAACATCCATAGTGAAAACACAATTATTTTTCTTTCACATTTTCATCTGAATTTTCTCTTTCTATTACATAGTTAATTTATGCACATACATACACAATGGCCGCAATATCCCTCGAATTCATAATAAAAATATTTGGGTATTTTGAGTATTATTGTTTTAGAGCTACTCAAGTGAAATATCTACTATCTGTTAATCCCGTTAAGCTTGTTTTGAACTAAAAATTATAGGTTGTTCACGTCGGCCCTTTGAATGTTTATCATGATGAATTCTTAATTTAAATATTCATACGATTTTAACTCAACGTCCCAGATTTTTTTTTCTATATGATCAGAGAAGATCTATCTTACGGTGTCAATAACAAGGCAAAATGATAATGACTGAACAGCAGATTTTCTAAAAGATAAATATGAAAAAATGTCAAAATTTGTATCGTACTCCAGCCATGTTGTAATACAAAGCCATGTGATATCTCTCTCTCTCTCTCTCTCTCTCTCTCTCTCTCTCTCTCTCTCTCTCTCTAAGCTGGGTATACTCAAGAACTCGCTGAATCTTTACTGAGGAATTAATGTAAAGTTATTTAATGACATGCTCACCAGTCTACTCAGCATATGATTTTTTTTTTAAATCTATTAGTTCTTTCAACATTTTCATTTCATGTACAGTATATCTAAGCTTTCATTTATAGTTTATAATATATATATATATATATATATATATATATATATATATATATATATATATATATATATATATATATATATATATATATATATATATATATATATATATATCTTTTATTTGTATTTCGATACTCATTTACGTCTACTTTATTACTGAGAGAGAGAGAGAGAGAGAGAGAGAGAGAGAGAGAGAGAGAGAGACGAAACTGATAAGATCAACAAAGTTCAGTTGTTAATTTGATAAGTTTTTGGGTTTCAGGTAAATTGACATTCTAGTTTAATATTCTTCTGCTTATTATTCTTTCTTCTACTTCTTCTTCTTCTTATTATTATTATTATTATTATTATTATTATTATTATTATTATTATTATTATTATTATTATTATTATTATGGCATAACGGGAGCATATTCGACGGACCCGCGTTCGAACATACGGCGGTGTGATAGGAAGGGCGTCCAACCTTAATTCGCCAGCCTCACTTCGTCTGTGCTCACTCCCAAAAGAGGACTAATTGTGTTACATAAAACGAAATTAATATTATTATTATTATTATTATTATTATTATTATTATTATTATTATTATTACTATTATTATTATTATTATTATTATTATTATTATTATTATTATTATTATTATTATTATTAGTATTATTAGTATTATTACTATTATTTTTATTATTATTATTATTATTATTATTATTATTATTATTATTATTATTATTATTATTATTATTATTACAATATCATTCACAGACACATTGCACAACATCCTCATGATATATGAGGTCAATTATGGCAGGGGTATCTACACAAACGGGATCAAGGGAAGAAATCGTATCTCAGCACATCGTGAGGCACATTTTCTCCAATTATATGAACCTAACTAACCTAACCAAACTTAACCTAACCTAAGGATATGCCAAGAGCCATCACCACCTTTTTTTTCTAATTTGAGGTTCTATTTCGCAGACTACTGGTTGTTTAGAGGTGCCTTCTCTTCAGTTGACATATTGCTATCATATGCAAAAGAAATTATATGTAAAAGTTTATCATAGCTTAGAATATATATATATATATATATATATATATATATATATATATATATATATATATATATATATATATATATATATATATATATATATATATATATATATATATATATCTCTCTCTCTCTCTCTCTCTCTCTCTCTCTCTCTCTCTCTCTCTCTCTCTCTCTCTCTCTCTCTCAAGTACATGAACCTTGTAAAAAAAAAAAAGATTATTTTGAGAACGAAAGGGAAAGCAGCATTGCTCTGACGTTTACGAGTACTGTCTATTCATATATACTTATATATTCTTTTTCACTTATTTGATTTAATTATTACGTTCTTTCTTCATTTACCTAATTATTTAGTAATTGAAATTTTCTTGCATGACATTTTTACTAGTTTCGTAAATCTATGCAGACTAAAGAGATAAATAAATTCAATAATTCTAATTAAGAAATGAATAATCAATAAAGCAGTATTAAAATTTGTATAATTTATAAGCTATAATTCTGAAATGTTCATTATTTGAAAGTAATATCCGAAATATTTTAGATAATAATAATAATAATAATAATGATAATAATAATAATAATAATACCCACCCCTGTCGGGAATCGAACCTAAATATGTAGATTTAAAAGGTGGGGAGCGTAGAACATCATTTTCCAGTCCGGGAGATGACGCAATTTTAAACCCCGTGTACAGTACTTTAAACCCACGTGGTTGGTTTCTTTTTCTGGCCTCCCTCTCTTTCCATAGGGCCGGGAAGCTATTGCGATCCTATTCGCGCTGGATCATGTATTAGAGTGGGGGAGAATCCTTAGGCAAGGATAAATAGAGGCTGGACTGAAGGGAGAGAGGTGTTTTGAATTTCTGATAGCCTAGAAAGGTATGGCCAAAGCCCCTATCTTGAATAGGCGGGTAAGAGTGAATCTATTTTTAGATTTAGTTCTTTCTTCTTTCTCTCTATCGCTCCTTCCTTCTTTCTTTCACATTAAATCATGTATTTATTGCTTTTTGCATACCCTTATTAAATTAGTAATCAATCAATCTATATATCTATCTATTTATCTATCTATCTATCTATCTATCTATCTATATATATATATATATATATATATATATATATATATATATATATATATATGTATATATATATATATATATATATATATATATATATATATATATATATGTATATATATATATATATATATATATATATATATATATATATATATATATATATATATATGTATATATATATATATATATATATATATATATATATATATATATATATATATATATGAGAGAGAGAGAGAGAGAGAGAGAGAGAGAGAGAGAGAGAGAGAGATTATTTTATTTTATTTTATTAATTTATTGCGCCAAGGCGTCAGACATTACATGAGTTCATACAAATAATGCTTCAAATGGATACAAAACCAAGAATTGAACATGGTTTACAGGGAGGTGTACATATTGATAAAACATTGCTGCATACTAACACACAACTCATAGTATGGCAGCATAGAGTACATTATATGCAAAAGCAAAGCTCAGAGAAACACAGAATGCACAAACAGAATTATACAGCAACATACAGAAAATATATGTAGAATTCAATATAATTAATGGCCACCAAAGTGAGGATAACGAGCAAGAATAACATCAAGGTTGTCATCATTAAGTAAAAATGAGCAGATCTGTATTAAGTTCTGACCTCGTGGTAATACATCTCTCACTGTGGGGCACTGAAGACAATAGTGGTCAAGAGTGTTAGCATTAGGAAGGTCGCATAATGTACAGGAGGTGTACTGTGGCATATCTAGAGTCTGGGAGACCTGCCATAAAGGCCGATACCCCATTCTGAGCCGAGCACTAACTACATTGTTTTTCCGCACCATTAACCCGCGTCTGCGATACTTGTAGCGACTGTGAAGAAAGTGATCATGGTGCTGTATGGACACGCTGTTGGCCCTCTCCGTGTCCCTGCGCTGGACCGTCATGGCAAACCCAGCTGAGTAGATGATGTTACGTAGGCAAGAGAGAGAGAGAGAGAGAGAGAGAGAGAGCTAAATATAAATATTAGTGTGTAAAGCAATTAAGGAATTTTTTTAGAACTCGCATAATAAATATCAAATTGCTTTAATATACTGTATCTAAAATACTTTTAATTTGCGGGCAGATACGAGGTTGGACTAAGACTGATTCGAGATTCCAGGTCTTTGTTTTGGTGCCATCCTTTATTTACATTTACGAAGTGAAATATTGTATCGTACCTCAAAGCACCTGACTCAGCCCTTGCAGTTTCGGTATTAGGATCCCTGAAATTATTTGTATTGTATCTCTTCGTCAGAATCTGTTGGGATAGTGGAGTCCCTCAGTAGTAATCCCTGTGAGTATCCCATTCTGTGAATGATGTCACTGAGAGAACAGTATCTTCACAAGGTAAAGCTTAGATATGAAAAAAAAAAACGGAAAAAAGGGTTTCCTATAAAAAAGCGGGGGGGGGGGGGGACAGGCATACATCCATGCAAGAACGACCAAATATAGAGGTCATCGAAAGAAAAACTGAAAATATGTCAATGTCAGTTTTAATAACTCGATTTTTAGGCCACTGAACGGAATATAACAAAAGCTTATCTATCAAGGAGTAAACATGTTAATATTAAAAAAAAATGATTATTATCAAACTGATAGTTTATAAAAAGACTGAATTAAAAAAACAAACTCGCAAACTCAAAACCACTTTATTTGCGAAACCAGATTGCATAATATTGCAGATTTCGCTGACGTCATAATCGAATACGCTACGTGCTTGATTACGTATTCAGCTCTTACTTACCACGTGTACATGTATTGCGTAATCTGGGTCTAGGGAATGCTTTAATGTCATTATTCAATTTGAATGCAGCTGTTACTAATATCTCTATTCACATTTGTTTTGTTTGGGTAGCATGAAAGTACGTAACGGGATGCTCTCTCTCTCTCTCTCTCTCTCTCTCTCTCTCTCTCTCTCTCTCTCTCTCTCTCTCTCTCTCTCTCTCTCTCTCTCTCTCTCTCTCACCTGATTTCGGGATTTGCAGCCCCTGGTTGGATTTAGTAGGCTACCGGAAAAAAGAGTAAGGTCTGGCACACTTTGTTGCAATGCTAATTTAATCTCGGTGGAATTAAAAAGTAGAGATTCTAGGAAAGGTGTTCAACGAAATAATGCCTCATCTAAAAGAGTTCAGAATCGTCTACATTCCACAGAAATAAAAACTAGATGATTACTATGATTCTAACTGACTGTTATGACAATTGCAAAACATGATAAGTATCTAACCAGGCTCTAGTGCAAAGCTAGAGCAACACTGTACCGGTCCTAAATCCGGATCACTGGCGAGAACTGGTATCAGCAAAGGCATCTGAGTCCTTAAAATTTGATCCAAAATCAGTTCCTAATACCTAAGAGGCCAATGGGAAACAACAATCTCATATGAGCTTAGGTGCTTGTGTCTGGAACTCTCTCCGAGGCCTAAAATTCTCGTAAAGGACACCAACTAGTACGGTAGCCAGCCAGGTATTCAAGTTAAATTCTGTTAAGTTGGACATAGAACTGTGGTGACAATATGTAAAATACTTTTATTATATTTTGTGCAACGATATGAAATAAATATTAGCTTCAGAATATCGTATTTACTTTCATTAGTTCAAATTTTGATTAAGCCAATAATATAAAAACATTACTAATTGTTGCCAAAATATCAGATGTGAGTTCTGCATCGTCGTTTTGATATCTATCTCGGGGAAGAATTACCAAAAATTTCAAACCTATAATTTTAAATTTATGAAAATCGTAATAATATCTCCATGGATATTGCTTCTAACTCCAACCCAGGAGGTTCTGAGTTCAACCTCTATTGGAATGTGGTTTGTACAGGTTTTCTCTCCAGTCAATTGGGTATCAGAAGAAGGTAATGACATTCCTCGTTAGTCCAGCCTTAGTCTAGACGAGGATGAACTTTGAAGGTTGAATTACAACATTTTCTTAAGAAAATTTTTCAATGAGGGCAAAATGCTCATTTATAGAAATAAATAAGATTATTCTTCGTGTGAAAGGCTACGAACTATTCCTTTATAAATTAGAATCAAGAAATAGGAAATAGAGCGTTATCGTGAATGCATATATCCGTAATTATGATAAATCGAATCCAATATAATATTTTGATTACCTGGTACAGGCTCAACCATTAATTTTGATAGCTTTACTTAACAAGGTTAAGATGCTGGACCTGAATGGGTAATGTAATTTCAAAATGAGAGAGTGATTGTCAAATTATCATTATTACTTTCATTACTACTACTGCTACTACTACTACTACTACTACTACTACTACTACTACTACTACCACTACTATCATTATTATTACTATTATTATTATTATTATTATTATTATTATTATTATTATTTTTATTATTATTATTATTATTATTATTATTATTATTATTAGTAGTAGTAGTAGTAGTAGTAGTAGTAGTAGTAGTAGTAGTATCATTATTATTATTATTATTATTATTATTATTATTATTATTATTATTATCATGCAGGGCGGAGCAAGTTAGCTTACTCATTCATCACATGAGCGCTCATGGGTGACAGATCTGCGGGTGAACAGTTTAGACACACTTAACTCCTTGGATGGAGGCTCATGTATATGTGAGAGTAATTGTACAACAACAACAACAACAATAATAATAATAATAATAATGATAATTATAATAATAATAATAATAGTAATAATAATAATAATAACTAATAATAATAATAATAATAATAATAATAATAATAATAATAATAATAATAATAATAATAATAATAGCACACGACGAGTGCGTTTGTCACCTTCTCCGTATGCTCCAAGTAATTCCAGCAAAGAGATGCCTTGCAAACCAAACCTTATTAACTAATCTTATGACGTTAAAACTAACAAACGTTTCAAATGAGATCTTACACATAACCTATCCTGTGGTGAGGTGAGGATGAGAATACCGCCTTAATGTTCCACTGTGTGTTTTAAGAATCAAAATAATGGGAGGACGTAAGGGAATTGGGATCATCCATTTGTATTTTTCATCTGCAAGTAATCCATTCGTACGTGGGGGTCTGGGAGGAAAACTACTTGAACTAGGTGTCGGTCCTTAACCAGCATCAGCATCCATGGAGAGAGCTTGTGTCAGTAATGTCTCCCGGCGGTGAAACTTTAAGTAAAAGCCAACCACTAGTCTCCAAGATACTAGTGTGTGAAAAAGCGATCCCATATGAAAATTGTAAAGGATGTTGATAAAGAAAGAATACATATACATACCTGCATACACACACACACACACACACACACACACACATATATATATATATATATATATATATATATATATATATATATATATATATATATATATATATATATATGTGTGTGTGTGTGTGTGTGTGTGTGTGTGTGTGTGTGTGTGTGCGTGTGTGTGTGTGTGTGATTACCTAATTGTGTTTACGGGAAAGAGCCCAAAGCTCGTATCTTCCCGTCTCCTCATCGCTTCCATTTTATACTTAGTCATACTTATCATACCTGTCCTTAAAACTATGGATTGAGATAGCATTAACTACCTCCTCGCTTAGCCAATTCCAATTATCAACTACTCTTACACTGAAAAAGTATTTCCTTACATCCTGCAAAGAAGTTTTCTTACGAAGCTTCAAACTATGGCCTCTAGTTCTAGAGCCAGCCATATCAAAATATCGATCCCTCTCCACTCTATCATAACCATGAAGGAATTTAAAGACTGTCACCATATCCCCCCTCACTCTTCTAGCTTCGAGTGATGGTAAGTCTAATTCCCTCAGCCTCTCATCATAACTGAGATTGCGTATTTCTGGCACCAGTTTCGTGGCATGTCTTTGAACTTTTTCAAGCTTAGCTATGTGCTTTTTCAAGTGCGGATTCCAAAAGGGGGCTGCATATTCGAGTTTTGGCCTCACATAGGTTACATAAATATTTCTGAACATTTCCTTGTCCATGTGCCTGAAGGCTACCCTTACATTTGATAAGAATGCATATGCTGCCCTTACTATGCCATTTATATGTATTTCTGGAGACAAATCTGCCAGTATGTTTACTCCTAGATCTCTCTCATTTTCTGTCTCTTGAAGTTGTACTTCAGCCACCGAGTAGTCAAGCTTGGGCCTTCTTGCACTTGTACCCATTCTCATTACCTTACATTTTGAAGTATTGAATTTCATTAGCCACTTTTCTGACCACTCATGCAGATTATTTAGATCCTCCTGAAGTTCTCTACCATTGTTCTCGTTTTTTACTTTCTTCACAATCTTTGCATCATCTGCAAACATATTCATGAATGAATTTACAGACTCTGGTAGGTCATTTACATATACAAGGACCAAAAGTGGCCCTAAAACTGAACCCTGTGGAACTCCACTACTAACTCTTCTCCATTCAGACACTGAGTGTCTTACTCTAACCCTCTGTTCCCTTCCTTCTAAGTAAGTTTTTATCCATTCCAAAACATTTCCACCTATTCTAGCCATTGATTGCAGCTTCCTAATAAGTCTCCCATGTGGAACAGTGTCAAACGCTTTCTGCAAGTCTAGGAATATGCAATCTGCCCAGCCCTCTCTTTCCTGTAAGATTTGGCTTACCTCATCATAAAATTCTAATAAGTTTGTTACTGTTGATCTACCTTCTCTGAAGCCATGTTGCCTCACTGACAAAAAGTTGAAGGATTCCAAGTGAAGAGAGATATGTTTCCTCAGTAGTTTCTCCATAACTTTGCAAACTATGCTGGTAAAGGAAACTGGTCTATAGTTCAGAGCCGTATCCCTCCTTCCCTTTTTGAAGATAGGTATCACATTTGCTTGTTTCCAGCATCATGGAATCTCCCCCGACTCCAGTGACTCCTTAAATATGATACTTAGTGCCACTGATATTGTGTTTGCGCATTTTTTAAGCACATGAGGGGATATGTCATCGGGACCTGTAGCTTTATGAACATCTAAATCCATCAGCGCTTTGCATACCTCTGTGGCTGTAAGGTTGATGTTCTCTAATACCGGCCCTTGAGCTTCTATCACTGCAATCTGAGGGGGTGGGGTATTTTCTACTGTAAATATTGACTGAAACTCCTTGTTCAATTCTTTGCAGATCTCTTCATCCGTCTCAGTGATGCTTCCATCCGCTCTCTTTAGCCTTAAAACCTGTTCTTTTACCTTCAGTTTTCCTCTGATAAAGCTGTGGAAAAGCTTGGGATTTTCTTTAGCCTTCCTGGTGATGTCCCTCTCATAGTCTCTCTCTGCCTCTCTCCTTTTACTTAGGTAGTCATTTCTTGCTCTTTTGTAGGTTTGCCAGGCATTTATGTTTTTTCTCCTCCTATACCTTTTCCAGCATTTGTCTCTCCACTCCTTAGCTCTTTTACACCCATTATCGAACCATTTCTCTCTGGCATGAATTACACCTACTTTGGTGACAGGTATGCAGCAATCTACTATCTTCCCATATTTCTCACAAAAGATGTCATACATTTCTTGTACAGATTTGTTGTAAAATAAGGTTCTCCAGTCAATAACTGCAAAAAGCTCATTCATTTTGATGTAATCTCCTTTCGGATAGTTCCTCCTCATGTCCTCAGTGCCTCTACTCTCAGGAAGAATATCTTCAATGATATACTCCATCAACAACACACAGTGGTCACTCTTTCCAATTGGTGGTTCATACTCAATTTTTTCAATATCCAACACATTATCTGTGAACACTAGATCAAGTAGTGATGGCTCATCCCCACCCCTGGCCCTTGTTGGTTCCATTACATGTTGGTGTAGGAAATTCCCTTGCACGCAATCTAGGAATCTTGCCCCGAATGAGTCCTCACCACTGTGTGGGTCAAGATTTATCCAATCTATCTCTTTATGATTAAAGTCTCCCATAATCAAAATCCTACATTTTTTTCCCGTGCCATGTTA
Organism: Halocaridina rubra; assembly: GCA_037179515.1. Lineage (NCBI taxonomy): Eukaryota > Metazoa > Arthropoda > Malacostraca > Decapoda > Atyidae > Halocaridina > Halocaridina rubra. The sequence continues at coordinate 169,712 of JAXCGZ010015107.1, forward strand.
ACAACTGAGTTTATGACTTCAGTAGTACCTATATGACTTTCCTCATAAACTTCAAGCCTATTTTGGTTCCTTGGTGGGTTGTATACAACAGTTATTATAATGCCCTCTGACCCAGTATTTATGCGAGCAACAAGAAATTCCTTGAACTCACTTTCTATAGCCAAGTTTATTTCTTCGACTTGAATCCTTTCACTTATGAGCAGTGCTATCCCTCCACCAGTCCTCTCAGATATTTCAACCCTTAGTATTCTGAAACCCTTAGGAAAAACTGTGACACTGTTTATGTCCT
>JAXCGZ010015107.1:172500-195000 GCA_037179515.1 Halocaridina rubra
GAAGACGAAGGAGAATAATTTGAAATGAATTGAATTGAATAATAATGAATAATAATAATAATAATAATAATAATAATAATAATAATAATAATAATAAAAAGAGAGAAGAAGAAGAAGAAGAAGAAGAAGAAGAAGAGAAAATTAGGAGAGAGAGAGAGAGAGAGAGAGAGAGAGAGAGAGAGAGGAGAGAGAGAGAGAGATTCCCAGAACTCGGTGAAGCTTATTACACATGTGCGGTAAATAAAAACTTTCTTGACATTTTTTGCAGTTACTGCTCTATGATATCCTTTTCCTTTTATAAAATCCTTTGTATATTAACTTTGCAGGAAAGCAGCAGAACCGGATTATTTTCTGGAGCCTCATTTTAGAAAATACAATTCCATCTTTGAATCCACCCATCTGTTTTGTTCTCAATGCGCCCCCCTGGAGTAACATACCACAGTAGGAAAGCCTATACTTTTTTTTTCTTTATTTCCTATTTATCAAGATAATTTTCTTTAAGTAGTTAAGCTCGTGACATTTGTGTGAACAAGATGGTAATTCGTTGCTTAATGTATCGCAGTTAATTATATATATATATATATATATATATATATATATATATATATATATATATATATATATATATATATATATATATATATATATAGATCGATAGATAGATAGATAGATAGATAGACAGCCGCAGTAAATATTAGGTTTCAAATATTTCCCCAGACTAACATCCTTCAGTGACTTAGTGACTAACATTTTCTGGGTAGTGCATTATATTTCTCACCTGGAAAACTGGAGCCTCAGGAGGAGAAGGTAGTGGCGTACCTCTTGTTGTGTCCTTGGTCAGTTCGGTACTGTTAGTAAGTGCATTAAGTGTGCGGTAAGTATAATGTCCCTGTGTATAGGAATAGGCTGATATGCATCCGGCGTCACAGAAGTACTTTGTATCGTCGGTACAAGCAGAACATTGTCACGACCACTAGTTATTCATAATTGATAATCTTTATCGTATCATTAATAATTGAAATAAGTTTCGTGGGGTTCCATATTTTAAGAATAAGATAGTAGCTATCATTTGAAGTACAAATACGTGTAAATGCAGGGGCGGAAATACTCCGTAGACTTCTTACAGCGGAGATGCAAGCTTGGATAACAGGGATTGGATAGGAGGGGGGAAAATTTGTGACGGCTTCGAGTGAGCTCTCTTGGCCCTATTTAGGGTATCTGCACTAAAGATGGGGAATAGGATGGGAAGGAATTGGGGGAAAACACGAAAATGATATGAAGCATGAAAGGCAAAAGAGAGGGGCAGACCATTGTGCTAAGTTGTGTCTGTATACAAGCTATTGTCCCACTATTCGACGATGACATTCACAAATACTAACGTGAGTTTATTAGGCTATAGTTCAGATTTTTTTTTTTTTTTTTTTTTTAGGAAATTGGGTTTTATGAGGATAAGAATTTAAAGAAGTTAAATGTTCGTGAAATTTGACTTAAACTCGGTTTCTTCTTCAGATTCTTGTGAAATATATTATACTGTACATTTAAGTATTTACGATCAAAAGAGAAATATGCACATTACATATTTATTTATTCTTTTTATCCCATAAAAGATATAATCCAGCCACTGGGGGACCAAGTTATTCCTAGTTGATGTCGGTTCCAAGCCCTTATATATGGAGAGTTGGTGTAAGGAAGCACATCCTACCGTATCACTGAACCAAAGTAACAATAATCTCCCGGAGGCTGGCAAAAACCTACGACTCCATATGAACATGCTAAAAGCTGCTGAAAAAGATTAAAATTTCACGCAAAATATAAGCATTGTTCAAATTTGTCTGGCCTCACAAAGTGAAATAGATTGAAAATAGATATATATATATTTTTTTTTCGTAGCTCAGCGGATTTACACTTTCCTCAAAAGTATAATTATTGTCTGTCACTGTTTCACTTTTTTTTTTTATACACACTTGTCCATATACACTAAAAGCAAGCCCCCTTGTAAGAGAAAAAGCCAAGTCAAGCACACACTCCATTATAGGGAAAATCCTGAAATCCTAGAAAAAACTAATGTATTAGTAATAGTATAAATTTTTTTTTTTTGCATAAGTCATGTTCATAAGGAAATTAAAGACACTGTTTAGTTGGTTAACATTTATTATTATTATTATTATTATTGTTATTATTATTATTATTATTATTATTATTATTATTATTATTATTATTATTATTATTATTATTATTATTATTATTATTGTTATTATTATTATTATTATTATTATTATTATTATTATTATTATTATTATTATTATTATTATTATTATTGTTGTTGTTGTTGTTGTAATTATTATTATTAAAGGTGCTGATGAGAAATCTAGGACTTATACCAAATCAATCGGTGTCAGATTCAACCTCAGAGTAGGGTGACGTTGCTTAATCTTTTCTCCACATATGAGCTCTCATAGGAATTGCTTGACTAAGCCAAAGGACATATTACTTTTATATTTGTTTTTACGTTTTTGTCTCACTATAAATCGCCAATAGGGTGGGCATAAATAGGTTGGCGCTGGGAATAATGGCTTGATGCCTTTCCTAACGCCCAGCGGTGGGTTCGAACAAGCATTTGACATTTCTCGAATCGAGTGCATTAATCACCACGCTACCACCGTTGCTATTAAATACACGCATCATTGTCGTCCCACGCAGAGGTGCAAATAAATCTACAAAGCTATGTAAAATCCTCCCTTCTCTTTGCTGAAGAGCTTTGCAAGCAGGTTTTCCTTTCGGAAAGTTAAAGCAGCACATTCCATGAGCGACGTTTCTGAAGTTTTGCCAGACGTACGATAAAAAATGTCTACAAATGACCGACCAGTGTTTTATAGCACAACTCCTACACATTTCATTATCTGAACTAGATTTAGTGACTCCCAATTCAAAAACATGGAAAATGAATCAATGGTAAGGCTAACAATATAAGCATAAATCGTTGTGAAAAGGAGTACGACATTATGCTCATACAAAAACTTTCCTCTATGCAAGTGAAAGAAAGTAATTCAGTTAAGGTCATATGTTAGTCGTGTGCAGTTGTACGTTGTTTTCTCAGTTGTTGCAAACTCACGCTTGGCACTCACGTGTTTTCAGTAGAGCAAGGTAATGAATATGTCTAATTATGTGCTAATTCATTTTATACTGACATATCTTGAGGGGAAATAGTAACTCTCCCGACTGTTATAATTGCTGTTTAGAAAATTATATAAATATGTTGTCATCTTTAATTAATCCCACCATTATTATTGTCATAATAACTTAGTACCTTATATTCAATAACGGTTACTGGACTATCCTTCTTAATTAATTGTAAATGCACTATAATTCATTCCATTCGGAACTATTAGTTTACAGTAATTGCAACAAAGTAATCAAGTGGCTACATAAATGTATTTATTATTGCATATGAATTTTATTCGTGAAGTACAGCTTTCAGTACCGAGCTTGTCATTTCATTAACTTAGCACGAGGGTCTGCCCCTCTCTTTTTATTTCTTGCTTTATTTAATTTTCGTGCTTTTCCCTCCAATTCTCTTATAACCTTATCCCCTCCCCTTTTCCCCCTCCTGTCCTATCCCATCCCATTCTTCTTCTTCATTTCATTGAGCGGCATTTTGATTTGTCAATATTTATGTATAAGCAGGCTGCCATGCATTTTTACGAAAATAAGTCAGAATGCACATTTAGGCTTTTTACAACAACTCACGCATACAGTGATTGAAGTCAAAGACGTTTGATTCATTCATGCTTGTCAAATTGACTTACTATCAATGCAAACATAGAAGATATGTTACTGTGAATATAGCAGCAGGCACGTTACCAGAAATTTGGCTTTCTTGGACCAGGTTAGCGGATTTGTGACTATTTAGGCCGTGTTATGAATGCAAAATTTGTCATTAGACAATTATTTGTCAGGATAAATGGAAGTATTCCAAGCTTATGTGCTGCTAGGCTTCAATTCAGAAGATGCATTAATGTCAGAGAAAATGCCATTTGTAAGCACGTTATAAATGGGAAGTATACATGCTTTACACATTCATTGCCATTTATTTAAAAAATATTTAGCGACTTATATGTCTTGATTGCATATATATATATATATATATATATATATATATATATATATATATATATATATATATATATATATATATATATATATAATATGTGTGTGTGTGTGTGTATGTGTGTGTGTGTGTGTTGTGTGTGTGTGTGTAAGAGAGAGAAAGAACTACTAATATTGGTCGTGATTTTTTTTTTGCTTTGCAATATTCAACAAACACTGAAGTCTGTATCTATCTATAGACCTACTGTAATGTGATAAACTTAAGTATTTCTTTACACTTACAGTGGACGTGTTTTTCTGTAAAACTGATATAATTTCTTGTAAAGCTTCTATAACTGTATATATTTACTTATGAAAACGTATTCGTTGTATGTCTGTGAAAATTGTTCAGACTTTATTGAAATATAGTGATTAAAGGCATTATATACATTAATTTATAATGTTTTTGTTGTTAGTTGTCATTTCATGTGTCATTATAAAGCCCCCATTCGAACGAGGGTGGACACAGGTTAAAGCTGGGGAATTTAGGCTGGATGCCCTTCCTGTTTTCTTTTTAATTTAGGCATAGGGAACTGCAAGTTGTAATTGGTCTGCCCTTTGGTACTGTAAGATTTCAATCTCCCTTCCCTGCGACAAGGAGAAAAGCATTGCCCATCTCCTAGGCCTATATTGAGGGCACTGACCAGAAGCTACTTTTCAAGGCCTTAACATTCCTCGCCAATTATTACGTGATTCGGTATGCGTATATACAATAATGTAAAGGTTAATGTACAATCCAATTGGCCTTCTGAAGTACAAGCTCAAAATATTTTTGTTTAAATGATAATCTAATGAGACCTTTGTACTAAATATCATCTTATCATGTGAATCAGTAATATATCACGTCTCATTATTATCTCATACAACTAGTCCCAGCTAAGCGGCGGAAGGTGCGATTTTTGACAAACACATACTACGTAGGGCGTACCTCATCTATGGTGGTTGATTAATTTACTGTTCTGAGTTTGAGTATACATTGTAACGTGAAGATTATGGGAGAAAATATTGTTACTTTATTGGTAATGAGTGATCTGTTATAGCGTAATTGCTTAATATATATCCCAGATATGTAGTTTGTGGCCCATTGCACCAACTTACTACCCGTTGCGATACTACAGCTGAAGGGTCTTGTGAACTTAACTAAGACTGGTCAGGACAGATCGCTGTAAAGTCTTCCTTAAGCTACGGCTCTCATTCTATTGTTACATCAACACCTAATATTCTTGGATATATGATACACATGTCTTATTATCCTTTCACATCTGACAAGTCACAATACTCCCCATCTCTGTTTATCTTTATGTTTTCTTCGTGCTCAGGCCTAATGAAGGTAGATTTATTTATTTTTTCTGTCCTGATGTCACAATCATAAAAAAAAAAGATAATTGATTGGGAGCATGACCCTGTGTGTTTGGGTATATCTTTTCCGACTCTTGGGCAACATCTGTTGAAGAAATTCAGTTTTGGCTTGGCAAAAGATTTTTTTCCCTTGCTTGATGATCTCGCGCATCTGACTGGTTATTTAGGCTAAGGTTACAACTGGTATTAGGTGACATGGTTCTTCCAAAAGAAGCGGTAGAGAGTAGGCTGCGGTAGATGTTGTCTGGGCAGGTAGCTCTCATTGGACACGAAATTTAGCGTCTTATGTTAATATTACAGATATGAACTCTCTCTCTCTCTCTCTCTCTCTCTCTCTCTCTCTCTCTCTCTCTCTCTCTCTCTCTCTCTCTCTCCAACACACACACACATACGATTTTGAGTAATAATTAGCAGCAAAGAAACAGAACTCTCACTTGCAATAATTGCAATATTATTTCATACATATTTGAAACCACTGATCAGTCGACTGTTGGTTAACGAGAAATAATCTGTAAATATCTATACAAATACCTGCTCCTCTTGAACATTATACAAAGATTAAATGTAAAGCTTATTCTTGTGTATATTAATTCATATTTTAACTCGTAATTATAAACTCTATTCAGACTGCTGATGCATTTATGATGGTACGTCTCATTTACTGCAATTCGTAAGAACTGAAGATTTTTTGATAATTATATCAACAGACCAACGATGTCATTTCCATTGATTATTAGTGTTTTTTCTTTGTAAGGAACACTTTTGTAACATGTAAAAAATGCATATATTTAATAAAAAATTTAACTCAAGACTGCCAACACTGATAGAAAATGTCTACCGTAACCCCCATTGAGTACCAAAGCTTGTTAATGTCGTGTTGACACGGGACTAGAGGATTATTTCGTAAACATCGGTTTTCCGGGTGTTTGGCGCGAGGCTGAAAAGGAAATACGACCCAGCGACACACCTCATGTCACCCATTCACCTGTTCTCTTTCTCTCGCAAGATCAATGGTAGCGTATATTTCAGCGTGAGCGCCATTCAGTTTCCAAAACTCGTGGACGCTACAATCCTTTTATTTTACTTCAGACCTGTAGATTGATCTAGTCAGGTAGTCTAGAAGGAATTAAATACGCACACACACACACACACACACGCACACACACACACACACACACACACACACACACACACACACACACACACACACACATACTTTTTTCAGTGTAAGAGTAGTTGATAATTGGAATTGGCTAAGCGAGGAGGTAGTTAATGCTATCTCAATCCATAGTTTTAAGGACAGGCATGATAAGTATCACTAAGTCTAAAATGGAACCGATGAGGAGACGGGAAGATACGAGCTTTGGGCTCTTTCCCGTAAACACAATTAGGTAATCACAATTAGGTAATCACACACACACACACACACACACACACACACACACACACACACACACACACACACACACACACATATATATATATATATATATATATATATATATATATATATATATATATATATTTGACAAAGTGAATGGGGATCGATATTTTGATATGGCTTGGTCTAGAGCTATAGTTCATAGTTTGAAGCTTCACAAGAAAACTTCTTTGCAGGATGTAAGGAAATACTTTTTCAGTGTAAGAGTAGTTGATAATTGGAATTCGCTAAGCGAGGAGGTAGTTAATGCTATCTCAATGCATAGTTTTAAGGACAGGTATGATAAGTATGACTAAGTATAAAATGGAACCGATCAGGAAACGGGAAGATACGAGCTTTGGGCTCTTTCCCGTAAACACAATTAGGTAATCACACACACACACACACACACACACACACACACACACACACACACACACACACACACACACACACACACACACACACACACACAGGAGTTTCAGTCAGTATTTACAGTAGAAAATACCCCACCCCCTCAGATTGCAGTGATAGAAGCTCAAGGGCCGGTATTAGAGAACATCAACCTTACAGCCACAGAGGTATGCAAAGCGCTGATGGATTTAGATGTTCATAAAACTACAGGTCCTGATGACATATCCCCTCATGTGCTTAAAAAATGCGCAAACACAATATCAGTGGCACTAAGTATCATATTTAAGGAGTCATTGGAGTCGGGGGAGATTCCAAGATGCTGGAAACAAGCAAATGTGATACCTATCTTCAAAAAGGGAAGGAGGGATACGGCTCTGAACTATAGACCAGTTTCCTTGACCAGCATAGTTTGCAAAGTTATGGAGAAACTACTAAGGAAACATATCTCTCTTCACTTGGAATCCTTCAACTTTTTGTCAGTGAGGCAACATGGCTTCAGAGAAGGAAGATCAACAGTAACAAACTTATTAGAATTTTATGATGAGGTAAGCCAAATCTTACAGGAAAGAGAGGGCTGGGCAGATTGCATATTCCTAGACTTCCAGAAAGCGTTTGACACTGTTCCACATGGGAGACTTATTAGGAAGCTGCAATCAATGGCTAGAATAGGTGGAAATGTCTTGGAATGGATAAAAACTTACTTAGAAGGAAGGGAACAGAGGGTTAGAGTAAGACACTCAGTGTCTGAATGGAGAAGAGTTAGTAGTGGAGTTCCACAGGGTTCAGTTTTAGGGCCACTTTTGTTCCTTGTATATGTAAATGACCTACCAGAGTCTGTAAATTCATTCATGAATATGTTTGCAGATGATGCAAAGATTGTGAAGAAAGTAAAAAACGAGAACAATGGTAGAGAACTTCAGGAGGATCTAAATAATCTGCATGAGTGGTCAGAAAAGTGGCTAATGAAATTCAATACCTCAAAATGTAAGGTAATGAGAATGGGTACAAGTGCAAGAAGGCCCAAGCTTGACTACTCGGTGGCTGGAGTACAACTTCAGGAGACAGAAAATGAGAGAGATCTAGGAGTAAACATATTGGCAGATTTGTCTCCAGAAATACATATAAATGGCGTAGTAAGGGCAGCATATGCATTCTTATCAAATGTAAGGGTAGCCTTCAGGCACATGGACAAGGAAATGTTCAGAAATATTTATGTAACCTATGTGAGGCCAAAACTCGAATATGCAGCCCCCTTTTGGAATCCGCACTTGAAAAAGCACATAGCTAAGCTTGAAAAAGTTCAAAGACATGCCACGAAACTGGTGCCAGAAATACGCAATCTCGGTTATGATGAGAGGCTGAGGGAATTAGACTTGCCATCACTCGAAGCTAGAAGAGTAAGGGGGGATATGGTGACAGTCTTTAAATTCCTTCATGGTTATGATAGAGTGGATAGGGATCGATATTTCGATATGGCTGGCTCTAGAACTAGAGGTCATAGTTTGAAGCTTCGGAAGAAAACTTGTTTGCAGGATGTAAGGAAATACTTTTTCAGTGTAAGAGTAGTTGATAATTGGAATTCGCTAAGCGAGGAGGTAGTTAATGCTACCTCAATCCATAGTTTTAAGGACAGGTATGATAAGTATCACTAAGTCTAAAAATGGAACCGATCAGGAGACGGGAAGATACAAGCTTTGGGCTCTTTCCCGTAAACACAATTAGGTAATCACAATTAGGTAATCATATATATATATATATATATATATATATATATATATATATATATATATATATATATATATATATATATTTGACAAAGTGAATGGGGATCGATATTTTGAAATGGCTTGGTCTAGAGCTATAGTTCATAGTTTGAAGCTTCACAAGAAAACTTCTTTGCAAGATGTAAGGAAGTACCTTATTTAAAGTAAAAAAAAATAGTTGATTATGGGAATTCGCTAAGCGAGAAGGTAGTTAATGCTAACTTAATTCATAATTTTAAGGGCAAATATGAAAAATATCATTGCTTAAAAAGTGAAACCGACCTGGAGACGGGGAGTTACGAGCATGTGGCTCATTCCCGTAAGCACAATTAGGTAATTACGATTTAGTTAATTGTGCACGCGCTATAGCTTTCTTCTTACTGCGTTTCATACCGTGTATAATCAATTAAAAATAAAGAGTTTTGGTTTGATGCACAGGTGAAAATTTAATGAACACGAGTAAGTTCTTGTAAATCTTGCAGCTGGTATTTACAATGAGCACAACGTTGTTTATCATTCTGAATGACCATTTCCTTGTTTTTCCTCTTGTTTTTCCTCTTGTTTTTCCTCTTGTTTTACCTTCAGATAAATGTGTCATTAGTAAGGAAACGAAAGTAGCAATAATTGGTTTTGCTGCATAGCTTGTCTGCTAATCATACCTTTTTCTTCACTTTTCTTGGTTAATCCGAGACTAGGGAAGCAAAGCAACTCATCTCAGTGCCGATGAAGATTAGAATCAGTAAGGGTTCAACTGTGAAATTTTCGACCAGAAACAACCCTAATCACTAAGAGGCTAGTGAGATAAAGTGACCCCATATGAATATAGGAAACGGTTAATAGTAATAATTAGTTTTGCAGGTTAATCCAGCCACTTGGGGAGCAAACAAGCCTAGCTTGATGCGGGTCCATTTGATCGTCCTTCCCAGAGCAACTTTTGACATTTCAAAACTAAGAAATATCACTAGTATATATATATATATATATATATATATATATATATATATATATATATATATATAACTTAACTTTATGACTATGATACACAGCTGTGATATCATAGACGTTGTTAATTATTACCAGCTGCCACTAGCAGATGACATTCTGGATCTGGAACGCCATTATAGTCCTGTTTATTTTTATAAGTATTTAAAATATTGGCTTCCTGAACCCAAAGATAGTAAAAGATGTGGCGGCTGAAATATTTTCATACACACACATACATACATACATGCATACATACATACATATATATATATATGTATATATTTATTTATTTATTTATTCATATATTTATTTATCTTACTCTGTTGTTGAAAAATACACATAATTTTTGCGTCGTCATACTTACACAAAAAGGTGGTTTTGATCATTTATGTGGAATATCTCGAAATGGGATGATTGCCGATGCCATTTGGGCACTGCTGTTTTGGCACTACCGTTTTGGCACCATCCGTTTTGTAAAGATAGTTAGGTTACGTTAAGTTAGGCTAGGCAATATTATATTTTCGAACTATAAAAAGTTGAGAGCCAGTACTTCCATCGCCAAATGGGTTGTCCCCAAAATATCCGTAGCGCCATAAAATCCGGTGCCAAAACAGCTGCGTCGAAATGTACCAACCCCGAATATCTGCATTAGGGCAATCAGGGTTTATGTTAATATTTATATCGAATGAATAATAAATTACAACGTTAACTCGAGTTACTGAAACAACTCTTAATATGATGACTGTTTTTTTGTTTCGTAAAATCACATCTTTTACGTGTAACATGAGTGGATGAAAACAGGATTTTAAATTAAGAGAATAATGCCTTTATCGGCAGCTTTTTCCCATCTTCATATCTAGTCACTGTTTTTCTGTAGCCTCTTGCAATTCTGGAATTGGTTTTGGTTCAGAGTTTTATAGTCAGATGGCATCCTTACACTAAAACTCGCCATTGATACTAGCTAGCGACCGCTACCAGGTTGAGCTGGCCTACTCCCCCATTGGTTGGACAGGTACTTATGATTATTACTGTTTTATAAGTGGACTTTGATGCTTCCTGTTCAAGCATATATCACAATTAATCTTATAGTGTTAATAGATATAGAGAATCTTCATGACTTGACGAGTTAAATAGACTAATCAGCTATATTGGAGGAGGAGAGAGGTTTTTTTTTTCAGCTCGCCTGTAGCGTGGTAAATAAAACAGCCAGGTCTAGGGTGTCGAAGGAACGACAATAGTATTTGATGTCTCTTTATTCTTGCCGAGATCATTATTATTATTATTATTTTTTTATAAAATATACCATATTCGTTTTCATTTTGTACAATTTATATTAAATTAATATAATTAGTGTATTTTTTTTTATAAAATATACCATATTCGTTTTCTTTTTGTACAATTTATATTGAATTAATATAATTAGTGTAATTATGTCCGGTTGAAGGACCATATTACCTAACCCGTTTGACCCGGTAGGACCCCATGGCCAGCAGAAGTCAGAACTGAAGTTTGGACTTCAGAATTAAGAGGAAAATAATGATTTTAGAACAGAGATTAGCTAAGTGTAGTTCACTTGTAGCAGCATATATGTCATAATCTAAATGATTATTATTATTAATGATATGGGTATAGTTTTGTTTTTCATACTACGTCTAACTTCATAGTTCAAGTGGTCCCATTATAATAGATCAAATTGAGTTTAGCCTTCCCAACTCTTCCTCGACTCTCCGTTCCCCTCCCTATCCTCTATCACCCTCCCCCGATTCTTATTTTCGATTTGCCTTTGACTCATCGACAAGTACCCTTGTCCTTCGATACGAGGCTTCAGACATGTTTTAATAAACACGATAATCTCCTGTGTTATTGTGTGTGTACAAACCTTTCGTCTCCTCTCTTAACCTTTGATCCAAACACAACATAAAAAAAACAGTCAACTCATCTTGGAGTATAGAGTGATTGTATCACAGGCATCGACGATTGACAAGATTCAATGAAGAAGTTAATATCATGTAATACAGTAAAGTAGCACCAACAATGATAACAGCAGCCTCAGCCGTAGCATACTAATATTAATTATTATTATTAGTATTATTATTATTGTTATTATTATTATTATTATTATTATTATTATTATTGTTATTATTATTATTATTATTATTATTATTATTTGACATCACCTGCAGAAGCTAGCTGAATATATTTTAATCTACTACTACTACTACTACTACTACTGCTAATAATAATAATAATAATAATAATAATAATAATAATAATAATAACAATATTAATAATAATAATAATAATAATAATAATAATAATAATAATAATAATAATAATAATAATAATAACAATATTAATAATAATAATAATAATAATAATAATAACAATATTAATAATAATAATAATAATAATAATAATAATAATAATAATAATAATACAACTGGATACAATTGATTCCGTCTCATATTATTTTATCGTTATTGATACTTTTATCTTGATACAGTCACGTATTCAGAGCACACGTTAGATCAAGTTATGAAACAGCTTCGCTCTATTTAACAATACATTCAATACATTAACGCACCAATTATACACAAGGTTAGAACTGTGCAATTACTGTACTGAAATATCAGGCATTATACTCACGATATAGGCTTCACATAACTTCCTTTGTACGTTTGCCAAGTATAGTGTGTTAATGTAGGTATATTCTTACTGTATCATGGCAGACGTGTTGTTAATATAAATATGATACTATATGTGTATTAATGTATTCTTCTCAGGGATCTTAGGATATGCGATAATGTGTGTATAAATCTGGTATGAATATTTATTAATGCGTGTTAAAGTATGTATATTCTTCGATTATGTATAATATTGGTATTTAGTAAATAATAGTTAATACGTGTTAACGAATGCATATTTTTGTATGTATGCTAGACAGTGTGTGTTAATGTATATATTCTATTGGTATGGTGCTATGTAATGTATGATAATTTACGTATAATCTTCATCTGTAAAGTAATTAATCCGAATTAGTGCATGTATACTCTCCTTATGCATATCACTGTACAGTATTCACATTCTTATGTATGATAATTGCTTCATCTTTATTTATGTATAGTATTCTTATGTGGGCTGATATTATGCATTTAGTATATATGTATAATATTCGTATGTATTCTGCGTAATGCGTCTTATTATATATTACATATTATAGATGATTATATGTATAAAAAAGTTCCCTCTAAGCTGGGTAAAGCTGTTGGGGCTTCAATTTAATGGCAAGCAGAGAGTATGTAAATTATTTTACTTTGTAAATGAAAAAATGCACACAAATATGAAAGATATATGCTTACTTTAGCATTACACTTCGTCGAACACTTATACATTCCGTTAAATGGGGAAATGACTGTATTTTTTTTTTTCATTAACATACGAGTGTATCAAGAATTAGAATACACTCAGAATGCTTAATATCAATGCCGACCTCAAGCCTGGATCAATGGAAAGAGCTGGTGTCGGGAATATAATCTGGTCATAAAGCTGTAAACCAAAGCCAGCACTAGTTTCTGTGGATATATGATTATCAAGTGGTCCTTTAACTAGCTGGTCGACCAATTACGTACTCGTCTGTTAGCTGGTACATTTTACTGATAGCTGACGACCAGTTCGGCAGTTGGAGTCTTGGAACGATATATAAAACAAACAGGGTATTGACCGGGGTAGTTTGTGGAGAACAGCGAAGGATAAGTTCTCTTGATAAGTAATGTATTACTTTGTGGTTAGTCGTGCATCAGCCTCGGACCCTGTTAGTGGTATATCAGCCTCGGACTCTGTCATTCGTGTATCAGCCTCATGCCCTGTTAGTCGTTTATCAGCCTCTTGGATTATTGGTCACGCAAGTTTAGTGCCTCTCCCGTTTTCCCTGGTGTATAGTCTCTTGTAAATATGTATGTATATATTTTCTCGTAATATACTTTAAGACCAGAACAGTGTTTCCTTCAAGAACTATAACAACAGTCTCCAAGTGGTCAGTGAGATACAGTTGCCCAATATAAATTTGGAAATGGCTGCCGTACATTTGCATCATAAGGCGGATTCTACTCTGTAAAGAGAAAAAAGGCATATGAGCTGAAAATCCTTAATCTACTACTACTACTACTACTACTACTACTACTACTACTACTACTACTACTACTACTACTACTACTACTACTACTACTACTACTACTACTACTACTACTACTACTACTACTACTACTACTACTACTACTACTACTACTACTACTACTACTACTACTACTACTACTACTACTACTACTACTACTACTACTACTACTACTACTACTACTACTACTACTACTACTACTACTACTACTACTACTACTACTACTACTACTACTACTACTACTACTACTACTACTACTACTACTACTTCTTTTCCATGTAGGATGATTACAACTGGAATAATACTAAACATATAATCAGGAGCTCATTTGCAGACAAGCTACAATAGACAGTTACTTTCCAGTATGATGAGAGAGAGAGAGAGAGAGGAGAGAGAGAGAGAGAGAGGAGAGAGAGAGAGGAGAGAGAGAGAGAGAGAGAGAGAGAGAGAGCACCAATGTCACATCTGTTAAGTCCAACAGAAGATACTTTGCTATAATATAGCTTTTCTTTTCCCCAAGGGGAGTATTATATTAATTAATCTTTATTTTTATAGTATATATATATATATATATATATATATATATATATATATATATATATATATGTGTGTGTGTGTGTGTGTGTGTGTGTGTGTCTGTGGGTGTGCGTGTGGGTGTAGGTGTTTGTGTATATTATTTGTGGTTTTATGAAATTCTGTTTATGCTGCTCTTTTCAAGAGAGTTCTTTTCATCAGTGTTTATCTATATGCCCGACGATGAAGACTCGGCCTTCGGAAGTTACACAACATGTCTGCAAGATACTTGTTGCTGAAAATTATTTCTGGCAAAAAGATCTGGTACCTGCTTGGAAAAGCTCTTTCGAGACACTCTCTTCAGAAGAGACATATGAAGCATGGTCTCTTGTTACTTGAGAATATTATACTATCCTCTCTGATGCTATTTCCAAATGGTTACATGAGAGAGAGAGAGAGAGAGAGAGAGAGAGAGAGAGAGAGAGAGAGAGAGAGAGAGAGAGAGAGAGAGAGAGAGAGAGAGAGAGAGAGAGAGAGAGAGAGAGAGAGAGAGAGAGAGAGAGAGAGAGAGATATCGCATGATGTAATGAAGGGCAGTTTTTGGCCAGGGTGTAGCGAGTTAACTTAAATATGATATAATAATCTGAAACTTTGATTTGCTGATCCCTAGACAAGATTGTATGTAATTAAGTGATCTTTATCTATTAATGATAACGATTTTCACCACAATTTATCACATAGATTTGCATTAAGTTGTCTGGCTATATTAAGTAATCTCTCAGGTTACATATGTGCAGTTTTCTATGTACATAATTTACTTGTCTAGTTAAACTCGTACTTGTTGTTTTACCACTAGTAATCAGTTAGTGTTTCATTTAGATACTAAAATTATTATTATTATAGAGATTAATTTTTGTTTAAATTTATGCTCAGGAAACGCTAAAAATGAAAAAAAATAAAACATTGAAGAAATTATGTTGCAAAGTCTAACAGATATTAATATATCAATAGGTTGAAAGAGAGAGAGAGAGAGAGAGAGAGAGAGAGAGAGAGAGAGAGAGAGAGAGAGAGAGAGAGAGAGAGATTTTCTATTACATTTAGGCAAAATATATAATCCTGCCCTTAAAAAGAACGCCAAGTACATCGCTCAAAAAAGAAAAGCTCTTAATATTAGAGAAAAAAAAATAAAACTTGAAATAGAATGAAAATAGTGTATGAGAGAAAGTGAACAATTCTAGAAGTGTGAGGGCATCAAACTTTGACGGGTAGAGATGCCGACAGGACTGTCTCTCTTTTAAGAAATAGTGTACTACCTGGAGTGAGCTAAACTGGCATTAGAAGGGAAACAAATATGCATCATATCGGTAGATATGGCAATAAATGCCAGCTCAACTCTGTGAGGGTCTTAAGCCCGGTCCAGTGGAGAGGGTTGGTATCAGGAAGGGCAGTGGGCCTTAAAATCTGGAACCCAAATCAGCCCTTGGTTGCGAAGACACCGGTAATAACAACAGCCCTATATGAACGCGGAAAAGCCTACTTAAACAAAAAGAGAGAGATATCGGTTGATCTGGCTTCTATGTGACGTAACATCTGTTAGATAATTGTATAGATAGATAGGTTTATAAATTTGGAGAAAGTAGAAGAGAGTTACGGTTATGACACTTAAAGAACTCGATATTATTACTTATGCAGTTGTTCATGAAGTAATTGACAGCCGTGAGAAGAAGGAAGAAAATGGCTTTTATATTCGCTAGTTATAAATTCGAGCAATTTGGTCTCCGTTTTAAATCTCTGTTAATGCTTGATTTAGTTGCAATGAAGATGTCATTATCAAGTAATTGAATAAAATGGATTAATCAGTCATACTTTTAATATACAATGAATATCATTGAATGGCAAGCGGTCAAGAATTGATGCTTTGTGTCAAGTACACCTGCTAGACTTGCTTTCAAATGCTTTTTATACAGTTACTTTCCTCATAGCTGCTGAGACTAATTTTGCAAAGATGTTGCTATGATTTGCATATTCATCTGAGTGCGAAAATAAATGAGTCACCTTCTGTAGTTATTTTGTATCAGTGAAAGTATTTGAGGAAAAAAAAAAGAAATATATATAATATATATATATATATATATATATATATATATATATATATATATATATGTGTGTGTGTGTGATTACCTAATTGTGTTTACGGGAAAGAGCCCAAAGCTCGTATCTTCCCGTCTCCTGATCGGTTCCATTTTAGACTTAGTGATACTTATCGTACCTGTCCTTAAAACTATGGATTGAGATAGCATTAACTACCTGTGTGTGTGTGTGTGTGTGTGTGTGTGTGTGTGTGTGTGTGTGTACAGACTGCTAACCTTATTTGTTTGTTTAAATTATTTTCTATGAATTTCTTTTTATATATTATTTCTTATTCGCCCCATATCGTCCTTTTTCTATCATTCTTCTTGTATGGTATGCACAACTTCTTAAATATTATTGAGTACGTTTAACTTTTATTTCATTATATATAATAGGTAAGAGTAAGAAAAGTATTTATGAAATTTTGGAATAAATTTTCCTACATCCTGTGCGTTTCCTGTCCTCATCATCTGGTAGTTCTCAGTAATGAGCTATTTAACCCTTTCACTTTCTCATAAGTGACGTCATCAAAACCCGGTCATGAGCTAGAATAGGATTTCCCTTTTCCTCAGCTTATGTAAGTGGAAACGCCCGTAGCCTTTTAATGCTTAAATTGGAAGAAAAAAAATTCTACATATAATATCACACTTAGAAAACGAGTAACATTCTTTTTAGAAAACGAGTAACTTTCTCTTATTGAGAAGCGGACATGAAATAAAAGAGCTTAGTCATATGTTGTTTTTTAGTTATTAGTATTCCTTTTTGGTGTCTTTTAAACTCCCAGGTTATCTTTATTTATGAATAAATGAATAAAAAAACATGTTAAAGAGTATTTTACTTTTTATTTTCAGAGGTAAAAATCTGTGAGACAGGTTGAAAACACCGAAGTCATCATCGCACTACTTTCTCGGACTAGACAAAAAGTGTGCGGAAAAAAAAAAGAAAAAGTATCTCAGTAGAAAGGTATTGGTATTTCTCTACTTGGACTGGAAAAGGAAAAAGGAATCATGACTCATGTATCTAATTTTAGTTAAAAAGAACATTAATACGCCTGCTTTGCTATTTAAATACTTGTGCAGAGATACACACAATAAAATTTACATAATAAGTGTGAATAATACCTGTATATAATCGTGAAACATAATAAGTGTATATATAATAACACAAAACTATAGTGAAAGTGGACTCCACCATACCATCAATTAAATATGAAGCTGCTAAACGCCTCCGTTTATCGTTTCTTATTATTGCTATTATTAGCGTTATTAGATCCCAGCAACGCTAGACCTCATCGGTCACAGAGACAAGCCTCTTTCATCACCAGTATTATCAACTCGCTTTTGAGGACTGATGCGGGCCGCGTGGTGCTGGAGGATACGGTGAGTAGTCATATTTGGCATCACCTGGAAAAAACGCACCCTAGGATACTGTTAGGTGTGATTTCTCCAGGTTTATTTTCCTAACTATCCTAACCAAAAGAAACCTAACCCAGTATTGACCCTCTTTTGGTTCATCAAGGGGAAAATGGAATTCCGAGCTATCAACATTTACTGACCCAACTAACCTAGCCTAACCTAACCAAGCTTATTATTGACCCTTTTTGCATCCACTGGAGAAAACGCACAAGAGGCTGCCGGTAGGTGTGCTTCCTCCGATTTAACTAACATAACGTATTTACATTTTCACATTTAACCTTGCCTAATATTGACCCTCATTCGATCAGTTAAAGGAAAAAGCACCTCAGTTTATCATTAGGTGGGCTTTTTCCAGCTTTGCTAACCTAGCATACTTAACCTAATCTAAATAAACGTAATATAAGAGTGGCCCATTTGGGGTCACTTAAAGAAAACGCACTTACTACTATTTTGAGGTGGGCTTTCTCCACTTTTACTACGCTATCTTCCCAAGTGTACTTAACCTAGTCTAACCTGACCTAGCCTAATATTGACCCTTTTTGGACCAATTTGGGAAAATGATCTCAAGTACTTGATAGGTGCACTTTCTGCAATTTTCTCACCTTTTTACGTATTATCTTGGGGAAAAAGCACCTCAAACATGCTATAGGTGTTTTTATCGTGTTGTACTTTCTTGACTAAACCTATCTCATGTTAGCATGATCAAACCTAGCCTCACATTACCCCTTTATGGATCAGCTGGTGAAAAAAAACACCCCAGTTTATTGTTAAGTATCCAATTTTACAAACCTAACCCTACTTAAAGTAACCTAATATTTGACCCTCTCTGGATCGTCAGGAGAAAATTTGGGTTGTAGATGCTGATTCTTTTCACTTTGTTTAATTTTATTTCTCTCTGTCCCACTCTGTGTTTTCCTTTGTGTGACATTACCTCTTCTCTGCTTTGCCCTTAACCATTTTCTTTTCCTTCGTCTTGGTATTTTCTCGTGCCCGGACCTTTGTTGATGAGGGCAGTTTCTGCCTGTCCCGGTGTCACATTTAAAAAAACAAAAACAAACTAACATGTGTTACATGAATTAATTTTCAGTAATGTTTCCTTTCCTAGTGTTGTCTCGCTATGTTAGGGGATAGATATGCAGCATGAACATAGAAAATTAACACAGGATCATTATCCGTGACGAGCTGATTTGCTGTATCTAGAATGGAACTATTAATTGCAATTGGTTTCTGAAAACAGATTTAGATTGGTTTTGCCAGCTGATACTTATCGATTTATCAATTTGTAAAAGAAACCTATGATGTAAGAACAAATAAGAAACTCGATATAAAACTATTTATAGACTGATATTATTAGGTAGATTAATCTTTACGATACGAAGACACTTCTATTAAGTTTAGTCCACGAATTGAAAAGAAATTTGAAACATTAAAGCTGGGCCTCATTAATAATGCTCCTGATGAGGCCCGGCGGAAGGTGAACATTTTTAGTATTAATTGCGTCGTGCTTCCTCTCAACCTGTAGACTAAATTTGATCGAGTGATGAGGCTTTTTTATGTGCTATGGAAGAACGAAAATCTTGGGAATTTTTACACATTTATATAAAAATTTATGAAACTCGTAAATGCACAGGTCCGGACGAGCAATACTGTTATAGGTAATATTTATGGCAAAAGAAAGCTCAGTGCACGAGGGACGGAAGTCCTCAGTTTTATTCCCCAGGCCATACAGCTTTATTTCGCTAGACCCAAAAAGAGAGGGTAGGAGCATCCTTTCCATGGCAAGGAAACTTCTGTCAGCTCAGCACCCTTAAGCAAACAGAGCTTGGACTTCGCTAAGTGATTGTCCCGTAGTTATAAAACAATGGTGGTTTGACCCTCTTGAGACTCTAAATGCTTGCCGTCTCATGTATCACAATTAATTCCCATTATGGGGGTGGAAGCAGACAGGTTGAAGCTGGGAATCAGGGCGGGATACCTTTCCTAATACTCCGCGATGGCCTCGGTCGCGGGTCTGTCGCTTCCTGAGTCGAGTGCTCTGATCACTGCGCTGCTGCGATCCGCCCTCTTTAACGCCAATTTTTTTTTTATAATTATCAAAGGAAGTCCTATTAATACTACGCTGTTTTGTAGCATGAATAAATTCTTCCTGGAGTATTTAAGACAATAAGAGTGAAAGTGATAAGAACTGCGTTTCCTAAGGACGGAAAAATACTCTTCGTAACAATCCCACTATATAGTGAAATACAAAATATCTATAGGGACGGAAATAATATGACTATGAAAAAAGTGGAAATACAGAAACCTTGAAACTGAATAAAAACACATGAACTTCGAAACCACTCGATATTACAGAAGCTATTAATGGTTATGGAATTAGTGAAATTCTCTTCATTCTATTTTTGCATGACTGGCGAAGAATAGTATACGTAAGTAGAAATGAGCCATTGGACAACGAAAAACACTTGAGAGTCATTGGAAAAGCACAGGAGCAAAAATATCTTAAAGGATGACCAACCCCTGTTGTTATGGTATCAGGAGTCAAGGTCAAGCTCACATGATTTTACACTATCTTTTTACTTGTTTTCATGTGAATAATCAACCTTTTTAGTTCCAAGCGATATGTTTTCTTTTTTTTACCGGGATCAAGTGATTAATAGCTACTCGAAGGATTTAATGAGTTTCTCTCGTGATTCGTCTAATCAATATTATTAGCATAACGCCTATAAAAGACTATATAATACTCAGTTTTGCTTGTAAATTTAACTGAGGTTAATAACTAATTAGAGGAATGAATGCTAGTGGAGCAAACCAGCTCAACTTGATGCCAGTCCAAAGCGCAGATCTGTAGAGAGAGTTGTTGTCAGGATTTCTTCCCGGAATTAGAAAAAAATGTCATCAACCCCCTATAAACAATGTAAAAACTGCTGTTAGATAATAAGTTTGATAATAACTATTATTTATATTGATTTTCCAGAGGCCACTGTTGCCAAGGCCTGAGGTTAGAGAGGACATTCACTCAGTTCTTCTCAAGAGAGCACCGTCCTAGTCCTTAACAGAATTGATTTTTCTGTTAATTTTGGTTAGTTTAAGCCAGCGTTTCTATAAGGGTGCGCCAGGATGCACGGGTGCGCCCGGGTGCACGGGTGCGCCCGGATGCACTGGTACGCCCTGAAAGGTAGCCAAGTGCACCCCAAATAAACGGTAGAGTAATTTATGAATTATTTTTATATTTAAAATATATCCATTTATAAAAAAAATCTAGAGACATCAAGCACATTGTATCCATGTCTGAGTCAAGACTTCGTCATTAGATATTTTAAATTGGATGTTAACAGTTCTATGTCTAGTCTTCCTTCAGTTTACGGTTCTTTTTCTGTGCCCACATCTACACCGAATATTTTTGGATATTCTTTACACATCTCTTACTATCCCTTCACATCTGACAGGTCACAACACTCCATCTCTGTTTCTATTTACTTTGTTTTATTCGTACCCAGGCCCCATGAGGGCAGTTTTATTTTTTATTTTTTGTCCGTCCTGGTGCCACTCATAATCTTAATCTTAAGAAGTAATGGATATTCTTTTCCTTGTTCCTTGCCGCGAGTTCTTCAAACCGGTCTTTATTGCCGTCTCAAAAAAAAAAAAAAAAAAAAAAAAAAAAAAAAAAAAAAAAAAAAAAAACAGATTCTTTATAATATCGATAAGGTTGGCCCATGGCAGCAACCGCCCGTTGCAATACTAAAGCTGAAGGGTCTTGTAGACTTAACTAAGACTGTCTGAGACAGTTCGATGTTAAGTCTTCCTTCAGTTACGGTTCTCTTTCTATGCCTACATCAACACCGAATATTCTTGGATATTCGTTACACATGTCTTATTATCCCTACACATCTGACAAGTCACAACACTCCCCATCTCCGTTTCTCTTTAAAATTTCTTCGTGCCCAGGCTCGATGAGGGTAAATTTATTTTGATTTTATTTTTGGCCTGTCCTGGTGTCACAATCATAAAAAAAAAAGTGTCCCGCTAATCTTTAAGAAGGTTATTTTCTTCATAAGCCTGATGGCGATTTTTTTTTCTTTCAAGAACATCTCAACCATACGTCCGATGTATTTGTAACATACTTTGTAAAGTTCAATATTAGATTAAAACTTTTTATTTTAAAATATTTCATCCTTATCTCCAGTT
>JAXCGZ010015107.1:200000-220000 GCA_037179515.1 Halocaridina rubra
TTTTATTTAATATCGTTCATACCGGGTTATATAATTACAAACATTTATATGTACTATCATAAGGAGAAAATTAGCAATGTATTTTTTTTTTACGATTATAAAGGAATCCTAGGGCCAAAGAGTTACAACGCTGATATTGGTCATATCAGTGATTAAAGAAATTATGAAATATTAATCACGCAAAATCTAATGCTTTTACTTTGAACCTTAATAAAGTGATTGGGTATTTAAGTAATTTTGAGAATTTCTAGTAGGCAGGTGTGAATAGGGGTATTCTTATGAATTTCTAAAAAAAAAAAAAAAAAAAAAAAAGATTCTTATCAGAATTTCACTGCAGCCAATATTGATAAGTCGCTTCAGCTTCCTTCGCTTTACCCTGTTCGTCCCTGGTCTGTCTTCCGCAGAACGAAAAGTAGCTCTTTCTTCATCCACCTCTTCCACTTTCACTTGAAAGTATAGGACTTCATAGCTTTGGATGTACCACACAGTACACACACACTCTCTCTCTCTCTCTCTCTCTCTCTCTCTCTCTCTCTCTCTCTCTCTCTCTCTCTCTCTCAGCTCATTTTGTATTGGTTTTGGCACATGACTTGGCATTATATATATATATATATATATATATATATATATATATATAATATATATATATATATATATATATATATATATATATATATATATATATATATATATATATATATATATTTGTTTTTGTTTGTTTCATATAACAAAAAATCTCTCTACTAGCTTTATCCATACGAGTTTTCAACATCATTCACTCGAGAATCAGAACTCCCATTTTATTCTCACAAGAAACTCATTATAATTAATAAAAGTATCGTAGTAAAATAACTTTAATATTCACCTTCACTTCTGTATATGAATGGGTTATTCGTGTTCTTATGCATTGTAAATTACGTAACTCTTTATAGTCACTCCACCTAACTACCCCTGTATTTTGAGTATCGTGAAAGGAATGTTTGATGTATTGTATACTTTCCCTTTCTACGGGAGATGCACTTTCTCTTTCCTTGGGTGTAGGTCGTCTAACACCAGACTTACACGCTGCTCTTTCCGTGTGTAATGTTATTGTTGTTGTTGTCAGATAAATCGGAAAATATATTTGGGGATTTTTATTTTACGTTTTATGTTCACCTTTAGACCCCATTTATACGAAGACTAATTGAAAATGAAAACTTAAGTCTGGATACCCTTCCTATCACTCCACCATGGGTCCGATCGCGGGTTCGTAACAGTGTAATGGCTGTTTTCGAGAAATGCTTAGAATATTAACTACTAGATGACTGTGCACTTAGTGTTAAACATTTTCATGTTATAATGGTTAGAAAGGTAGAACTTAAGAGTCCATGAGTGGAATGTTATTCAGCATTGTGTATATATTATTTAAATCAGATATATATTTAAAATGTAGGATTGATTATGAATGGAACAAAACTTTTTGAAACTTTCGAGAACACACAAAGCAATAGTTTAAATTGTATATAATAATAACATAATAATAATAATAATAATAATAATAATAATAATAATAATAATAATAATCAAAGTTAATAATGACTGTTAGCGGAATTATGCTTAATTTTTGAAGGTTAGAACTGACGAATTTCAGTATTAATTTTCCCAGCGTTACTTCGAACAAGTATGAGATCCAATATAAGTTTTTTGAAAAACAAGCGCAAGTAGAGTATGTTCATTACATCCATACATCTCTAGTTTACCATTGTAGGAAAATTGTATTGAAAAAAAAAACTTTATCACTTAAATAGCATAAAATTTCAACGACTTAAAACAGAGAACAGTTAGCCTGTAAAAAGTATAAAAACACAGAATTATATTAATAAGACTGTTTTGTACATTTTACTCCGCTGCAGGCTGACTTAGGGAGACAAGCAGGTTATCTGGTTGAAAGGCACACTGTTGTTACCGATGATGGATATGTACTCACTATACATCACATACCACCTTATGCTCATCAACCACATAATTTAAGGTGAGAATGTCTCACTTTTTCTTTCTGACAATTTCTAGCTGTTGTTCATTATCATTATCACTGTTAAATACCGCGAGGGATGTGAAATGTAGGATGTTATTATTATTTCAGGAACAATACGTCACTCTTTCAAGATGATAATGAGTTGGTATTAGGACACGGCGATGAAGAGGAATCAACAAAATCTGAGGGTAAATCTGGTACACCAAAGGTGATATTTCTTCAACATGGGCTTATGGGCTCTTCAGATAACTGGAACACCAATACCAAAGACCACTCTCTCGGTGAGAATGTTTATCAGATTTGAGTTATCATTGCAGTGAAAAATAATGTTATATGCCTATAAGAGTAAACCTTAGAATATATATTTTTTTTATTGTTTTCTCTTTATACACATGTCTCTTTAATTATTAATAAGTGAAACTGTAATTACTTATGTCCAGTTTAACAAAATATGAATATTAATTTACTTCATTGTGTCTGATTATATTTGTACTTTGAAATAGCGATCTAACATGGAAATGAAAGGGCATTTGTCTTCTGTATGCATGATTTTGCACAATGGAGAGGCGTTAAAACAGTACATTATCACAGTTACTGTGATTATACTTAACATAATAATAATGATAATTTACCCTACTATGGTTTGATAAACTGCAGTGAGGATTAGTATTTTGATTGTCATTAAAATAAACAATTTCACTGGCATGACATATTTTGCATGTTCTTGCTTCAATAGTAGAGAGATACCCTCTCAGAATTTTCATGAATCCAATGTAAAATGAAAGGCCTATATCCAAAATTGATAGGTGCTTCATAAGGTAGGCAGGTGTTCTTTCAGAGCATGCCCTCACAGATGCCTTTAGAAGCTAAGAGGAAGCTCAAGGGTGTATTACACTGCTGAAATTCCTCCTATGAAAGATAAAGCTCAGAGAAGCTTGGCATTGCCTATCTGATGTAATCCTGCAGGGTAAAAAGAGTTTCCACTTCAATCTGTCAAACCCTCTTGTGCATAAGAATGAGAATTTCATTTGATCCACCCTTTTAACCTTCCTTGGCTTTTAGTGGAGAGACGTTTATATGTCATTAACAGAATATCTTCCTCAATCATCTATTATTTTGAGCCTCCACACCATTTTTGATTAGTTGAGTTCTGATCACACTGTTACTGAGTGTATGTTGCTCCGTGGAGATGGTTAAAAACTACGCCCAAAGAATGAAAAAGAGAATTTTTTTCATCTTGTAGGCGACTGTATCTGACACACTTACATTGAATGTGGTAACAGAAGACATTATTTTGAATAGTCTACTCATTAGACATTACTATTCATTATATATATTGGAGATACGGTTTCTCTTAGAACATGATTTCTAATGCTATTTTTTGTCATAGCGATGTTTAAGGGGATTGATTTAGTCTTTATAAAAAAATATTTATTTGTCTGCCGAATCTTTTTTAACATATGTTTATATAATAACTTTTGTTTTATCAATATTTAAGTGCACCTTTAGGTCTTTTTATAATCTTCATAAACCTATATTCTAATTCTTTTTTGTTTAGCCTATCTTCTCTCTAATGATGGATATGATGTGTGGATGGGTAACTTCAGAGGAAACATATATTCAAGAAAACACACGAATCTTACTGATGCTGATCCTGAGTATTGGAAGTTCAGGTTAGTTTCATAACTGTTTCTTTTAGTAGTTATTCAGTGACAATAAGGTTTGTAGTCTCTTGCGAAATATAGACTACAAGTTATTTATGCCTTATGAAGGCAACTTCTTTAACATATTATTATTCTATATACAGAATACATAAGTAAACAATTAATCTTATGCAGTACAGTTTATAATGAACTTTTATTTAATATATTCTCTGTGGCAGTTATGATGAAATGGCAAAATATGATCTACCTGCCATGCTTGATTATGTTCTCAATAAGTCAGGAGTAGAAAAACTACATTACATTGGTCATTCCATGGGAACTACTGTCTTCTTTGCTCTTATGAGTTCACAGCCACAGTATCAAGATCGTGTGTCCTCAATGATAGCTCTGGCTCCTGTTGCTACAGTTACAAGCATAAGTTCACCAATTAGATATTTGGCACCATTTGTCAATGAACTGCAGGTAAGTATGATGAAAACAGTCAGTCTTATGTATGTAGTAATCATCATATGTTCATAGCTTTCTTTCCATTTTTTTAAATATACCATCTCCCGATGAGCTCTGCAACTTGACAACAACTGTAGTAAAATAATGGAGGTAGTAAGGCTTCAACATACCCTTCCCATTCTCACGTTCTTTGCCAGTTGCTTTATGGAAAGAAAACTAGACAAAGTCAAGTTGGATATTATTGCCAATCCATGCTTTTATGCATCTCAATTCAGAGGACAGTCGTACTTCTGGGAAAAGCTGTAATATATCCATAATTATAAAAATAAGGGAACATAATAATCCAGCTGTTTGTGCTTGCGATTCATATTGCACTCAGTGTGTGTAATGCATTTATCTTTAGACTCTGTGCCTTATTTCCACATTTTGTGTGTAGTGTTATATTTAATTCAAGTGCTAGGGGTGACTATTGATAATCTTAATTTCTAAATATTTCTTATGTTATTTGTCATCACCAGTTATAGTGTACATTATTGCACAGTACAGTACTTGTTTTTTGTAATTTACAACAGTTCTTTAAAAGTAGTAACCTTTATCGGAATAACCTTGTTGGCTTACTATTAAAAAAAAAATATACAAGGCATAACAGGTTCTAATCAGCCTTCATTTCCTTTCCAAAATGGAGTAGGATGGTTTTTCTAAATTCACCCATAGAGTCTGTAAAATGGATCACTAATGTGAACTTGTGGAAGTAACTATTACAGTTCTGTCGCTTTTAAGAAGAGCTACAAGATTCCGACATCAGTGGTCACTCCTGGAGAGAGACTTTCTTTATGGGCTCCGTGGAGAATAAAAAGTTACATTCCCTCCCTAAATGCACTTTTATTTTTAATAATGCTATTGTCATTGTAGAAGAATGTTATTAATGATTTAACAAATTGATCTCTCTTATAACTGAGTCATGTTTTTTTGGACTAACCTAAATTTAAATTATGATTGTCTATTTTCAGTTTGTGCTGAGACTGTTCGGAAATCATGAGGAACTTATGACAAACAGACTTCTTATTTCTCTTTGGGACCCTTACCATGCATGCAGCAATCAGGCAATATGTGAAAATCTTCAGTTTCTTATTACAGGCTTCGATCCAGCAAGGGCAGACCAGGTACAGTATTAGCAAGAATTACTTGAGAGACAAATTATGTTCTTCCACTTTCCTTGTATAAAAGAGCCAAAAAATAGTTTTATCATACTTTGGCCAGTGAGATAATGAATTAATAACATTTTTGACTAGTGGAAATTTGTCGTAGCACATGTTTATTTTGCTTTATAACACGTAAATCTTACAGAAAATGGTTCCTATTATTATGACACACAACCCAGCAGGCTCATCTACCCAAACACTCTTCCACTTTGCACAAGGATTTACTTCTGGTATTGTATATTAATCATATATTTTGTATCTTTACTCCTTACTGTAGCAAAACCAGTTGAGTGCTCGACTCGGGAAGTGATGGACCCACGGGGTGATAGGCAGGGAATCCAGCCTTAATTCCCCAGTTTATGTCTGCCTGTGTCCACCAACCAATGGGGACTAATAGTGACATAAAACGTTAAGGAAATCATACTTACAATTTATAAATTAAAATATGGCTGTTTGAGAGTGATGTTCTTTGCTATCTCTCTATCTTCTTCTCCTCCTGATAGGCCTATTGTCTCCGAAACTAACAAAATTGTCTTGGAGGAATCACATAATCCAAAATTTCTAAATAGGCATCCAAGAAATTGGGGGTTCTTTCATTTCCGTCATTACTTTGACTCTTTACAGTTACTTAAAACCTATAAAGGTCTTATTCGTCCCTTTTTAGAATACAGCTCGCACATCTGGGGTGCTTCTTCTTTTACTTATCTCCTTGATAGGGTTGAATCTAAGGCAGTCAGACTCATTAATAACCGTTCTCTTGCTTCTAATCTGGATTCTCTTTTTCTTTGCCGAAAGGTATCATCCATTTCTCTTTTCTACCTCTACTACTTCCATCGCTGCTCTGATGAGTTGGTGAGTTGCATCCCTCCCCCACTGCCAAGGCCGTGTAACACTCGCTAAACAGCCTCGTATCACAGGTACTGTGTGGATATCTGTAGCTCCCGGATTGGTCGATGCAGTGACTGCTTCTTCCTATCTACCTCCAGACTCTGGAACTCTCTTCCTTCTTTTGTCTTTCCTAATTCTTATTACCTATCTTCCTTCAAAAAGCAGATCTATCGTCATCTCAGGGCCTAATCCTGCCATATATCTAGGTCCTCAGTACTTGGACTATTCTTCTAGTCTGTCCTTTCCCTTTGTGTATCATTACCTCATATCTGCCTTGTTCATAACCTATTTCTTTTCCTTCGTCTTAATGTTTTCTTCATGCTCGGGACTTTATTGATAAGGGATTTTTTTTGTCTGTCCCGGTGTCGCACTCTTAAAAAAAAATATCATTAGCCTTCTCTTTAATGCATCACTTTTATAGACTTTAGCCGAGTGAAATACTAGACTTAAACTGAAAGAGAATCAAGATTATAAGATTAATGAAATAGGTCTCTGTCAGTTGTAGAATTGATATTATAATGCTTCGTACATTGTGGATATACTTTTGAAAAGTTTTATATAACTTCTTATAAAACATTTATGCTAAAATATCAGAAAATTTTGATACCTCTCTACTGTATACAGTTAACAATAATACATTTTGAAGTTCAAAGAATTATATAAGTTTTGTTTCTATTTCAAAAAGCTATCTTTCAATATTCCCATAGGCCGCTTCCAACATTTTGACTGGGGAAAAGGAGACAACCTGAAACATTATGGCCAAGTCACACCTCCAGTCTATGATGTCACCAAGATCCAGATTCCAATTACGATGTT
The DNA here is from genome assembly GCA_037179515.1 of Halocaridina rubra. Classification (NCBI taxonomy): domain Eukaryota; kingdom Metazoa; phylum Arthropoda; class Malacostraca; order Decapoda; family Atyidae; genus Halocaridina; species Halocaridina rubra. The sequence continues at coordinate 207,032 of JAXCGZ010015107.1, forward strand.
CTGGGCAAATAATGACTGGCTAACCAGTCAAAAGGTAAGTGTGTTTACTTATTAAGTAGAATATTTAAAGTCATTATAACAGTTGGTATTTTTTCAAAGAGTAGCTTTATAAGAATGCTAACTTTTCTAATAATTATGTAGAACTTCATCATTCTGTTTGGAAGTGTAGTAATGACAATTAGGTATATACTAACCAATTTAAAAAATATAATGTTACCTTATTCCTTTCACAAGCGAGTAGTATATAATATTTATATTCAGACATTACTAATATGATATTATATTCAAATAAAATTAATGGTAGCCAAAACTGTAGTAACGGAACTGATAGTGTAGGACTTCATCAGTGCCTACTTGTTCTCACATAGTTGTCTTCTAGCAAGAAATGATATTTCGAGAGGGAAGAATTGCCGGTTCCTAATCGCCTATTCTGTATAACAAAGAATACAGGAATGGAACTCTTTTCCTTCCTTTAACTATAATCTCCATTGTTTTCGTCTCCTTTAACACTCAAGTCATACGAGGGTAAAATTCTTTCTTCCCAGTCACCTGGGATTAAAGTTTCGTAATTATCTGTAAGTCATACAAGTTAACCACACTGAAGTATTAACATCCTTTCTCTTAAACAGGATGTCAGTCATTTAGAAAAAGAGCTACCTCAATTACAAGGCAGTTATAAAGTGTCCAATCCTGCTTTCAGCCATCTAGACTTCTTGTGGGCAACTGATGCGAAACCTTTAGTGTATGATAAAATATTTGAAATCCTCAGGAAAAATGTACAAAACAACCAGTAAATCGTTTTAAATTGACAGCATTTCATTGCCCAACTATACTTATGAAAAAATGGTCACTCTGCTGTGTATGCGGAGATTAATTTGCCTGATTGAGAAGCTGCACGGGCAAATATGAATGATATACTTAGTAGGAATGGATTGACATTATTATTGAGTCCAAATAAGGATGAGTTTACAAGTCTTCATTCAAAAAATATCATGGAAAGATAAAGATAAGAATCAAGACAAGACAGAGATTTGGAAAGCAGTTAAAGTATTTTGATGACTGTTACACAGAAAAAAATAATACTTTGATTCTTAAGGTACATTGCATATGTCATATATCCCCTATAAAAAAGAAAACCAACAGCAAAGTCATGCCAGCAAGAACGTAATAATAATTGGTTGTAGGTAGATCCTGAATATGCAAGCTGAAATTTTCCTAGACTGCAAACCCTTCTTACCTGCAGTGGGCTGATATATAAGGCCATGGAGTCAGGGAAATGAGAAGTATACCGTTCTTTGTTATTTCTACCTTGCAAATATAACTGTCATTCATCACTGGAATTACAAGCCACTACAACCTCTCCATATGGATTTCCATTGTGGGACACTCGGGGCTCTCTCAAGTGGCGAATTGAGGTAGTGAATTCTCACCCACTTATCATGTTGCAGAGCTCTAGCAAAATCTTAACAGAAATCCTTGGAGAGGATGCCCTTGAAAATGGAAGGAGATCCTAGAGAGGAATGATTACACTAAATATCTACTGCGGAGTCCTAATTATTACAGTTCAATTCTTGATGGAACCCGCTTAAAGCAAGTATAGAATAGTGATAGAGGTCTTTATGAAAGTGTTAGACAAGATATGATATACGCTCGGCTTTCTCATGGACAGCATGCATTAAGTGCCAAGCCCTGTCTGTAGTATCTGCTACAATGACCTTACCTCTGTATTACTGAAAAATGAAGATCCGAACATACAGGATTCACAATTACTAGCATGACAGGTCTCTGAGAAGAAAGCTGTATGGCATTATCCCAAATCACCTCTCAAGTGATTGAGTCAGGAAAAGCATCCCTTTGCCCTATGGTAATACCATTCAACATGGAACAGATAATCTGGTACCATAACTAAGACCAAGTCTTCAAATCTTTTAGAAAAGTAAATAAATATTAACACTGACCACATGTTTCCCAGTATACAATGACTGTTGGTCTCATTTACTATCTCTTTTATTTAATATCTTTTACTGAATCTAAGTAACACTATGGTACCTTTAGCTTTAATTTTTCAAGATAAATCTTCTCAAAAGAAAAAACCAGGCTTCCCAAACAGCTACACAGTTAGTAATTATATTAAAAAAAGATAATTATAAGGTACACATCAGTGAGTGTAAAACAATCTTCATTATCTACAAAAATGCTTTATTTTTGGTGTCTAAGTTTTGTGGAATGAATTATTACTAAAACAATAAAGATATACACAAATGAAGCACATCTAATCGGTTTCTTATAATAAATTAACATTTACACACTTCATACACTTTACATCAAATATTCTTGATAAATCTACCGTGATCTTATACCTAAAGTAGCAAACCAATCTTGACATTTCAATTTTGCACTACCTTTGATTACTGTTGCTATAAGCTTGTTAGCACCTGGATCTTCATTTTCTGTTAACGTAAATCTCTGAGGGGTACCTTTTGAGATGCATCCCATACTTTCCACTTCAGATGAAATTTCAACAGATGGAGCTTCTACCTCTAAATCATGTCTGCAATTTAATAAGAAATTATTTATCATGCCTGTAATTTACAAGGGAATTATTTTAAAATAGAAATTAACATCACAACAAAAATTCTATGAGACAGGTGCAATAAATACGAGTTTTATCTAGTATCACACATACATATGAATGTCCTCATTCCCCCTTGTAAGGAAGGAAGAGCCAAGAAACACGCATTCACCACAATTCACACATCCTTCAACTACTCCTCTGAGGTCCTTGAGGATAAAGGGTTGCTACATTTCTCCCCCCCTTCCAACCTGCTTGGGTCACCCACACGGTAGCCAGGCAAGGATATTCTACAATGAGGCTTAATAGCTGCAGATGGTACCCCCACTGCTTCATCACATGGCAACTCCCCTCACACCGTCCATCGCAGTTCCCTGAGCTAGCAGGTGCGAGAAATCCCTTTGACCAGTGTCATCTATACGCAATTTTCCTTCACTCATTCCTATCTCTTGCACGCACTCTTCCCTGCTTCACTGACTTTCAACGTGCATTCAATGCCCTTTTCACCCCATCCATCCATCTCATTATAGGTCTCCCTCTTGACCTAACTCCAATCACTTCTGCAGTCCACATTCCCTTCGCTATTTGTTCATCACTCATCCTTTCCATGTGTTCAAACCAGCTCAGTACTCTCTGAACTAATCCATCCGACAGCTTCCTTTCAACACTCATTCTCTGCCTGACATCCTCATTCTTACTCTATCTATTCTAGATACACCAATCATACTTCTCAAGCACCTCATCTCCATTACATTCAACTTGTTCCTTTCATCATCTCTTGCATTCCAAGTCTCTGCGCCATACAATGCTGTCAGCACTATTACACCTTCATATATCCTTCTCTTTGCATTCATTCCCAAATACCTATTTCTCAACCCACCTAGACATTTACTTACTTCCTTCACTCTATGACTTACCTCCACATCCTCTCGTTCACTCCTTGATACATGCGACCCCAGATACTTAAAACTCTCAACTTCAAGACACTCCCCATTACCTAAAACCTTCACTCTGCCTACATTAACATGCCTCGTGCATCTCATGACTTTACTTTTACCAATATTCACCCACAACTTCCTTCTTTCACACACTCTAACAAACTCTGCCACACTCACACACAATTTCCAAGCTTTTGTCTAAAATTCTTTCATTTCTCTTACCACTCCATCCATATACACATTTAACAATTATGGTACCATTACACAACCTTGACGTAACCTTACATTCACCTCAAACCAATCCAGGCTCTCACATATTCTCTACTATTCATGTAAAAATTCTTGACTGCATTCAACAAAGTTGATCCACACATCCTCTTCCTCTACTGAACCCACCCTGTTCTTCTCCAGTCAATCTCTCAATACCTTTCCTAATTCTCTCAATTAACACTCTTCCAGATACCTTACCAACTACAGTCAACAAACTATATCCTATAAAATTACTACACTCATACTTATCTCCTTTCCCTTTATAAAGTGGAACTACACATGCACTCCTCCAATCAACTGGGACCCTCCCTTTCCTGAAACATACATCAACTAACTAACCATCCATTCTAGTAATGCCTCCCCAAATAAAGAAAAGATAATTGGTTTTATATTAATAGAGGAGAAAAAGCAGTCACATGAAGAGCATATAAGCTGTGCAAGGGAAGAACTAATACTGATAATATGTATAGAAGATAAGTATGTTAAATAAGTTAGTGCACAAAAATTTAAAATGTGGGTAATTAAATTCAGGGTGTATAAGTATAATTTAGCATATCATCAGACTTTAAAGATTACACTTAAACTATAAATCAAAATAATGAAGATTCAGATACCAAGAAGGTATAAAATACAGAAAGTGTATGCAGTTCCCATTCTTCTACTCTCTTAAATTACAAACCCCATGAGTCTTTTCTTTAACCTGAAATTACCAATGCTAGTAATAATGAATAATCAGAACATCTTTACTGCCGAGTGTAGAATGGATAAGAAATAAAAGGAGAGTATTATATTTTATATCAAAGTACCTTGGCCTATCGAGAACTGCAATCTCCATGACGCCTTCCTTCACATGCAGAGTGGAGTTGCCTGTAACTTCTGTTACTTGAACATCCATATTTCCTCTTCCAAGAAATCCAGCTATTTGCCCATGCAATCCACCTGAAGAGTCAAATGTTAGAGCTGAAAAAAAATCATGGGTGCATGTGCTTCCCTTAAAGATACTAAAGATCAAATTCACTTATAAGATTGCTGTAATTAAAAATTTGATTCAATATTATGCGACATATAACATCTTTCCATGCATATAAGAAAAACTCATTTTAGTATTTAATATAATAATTGAACATTGTCAGTAAATTTTAAATTTCTTGATGTATTTCAGAATTAAATACTTTAATTTTAAAGAACATACTAATTGAAATGAGTCCTTTTCTCAAAACCAAGTCAGTGCATCCATGAAGATTTTTCAAACGAATATTGCCTGAATTTGCTTTAATTTCACCCTGCGTTATGTATGAGGACTCAACCGATGTGTCTAATTCCTCGGCATCTATAGTCATTGCCATACCTTGCAATCTTTTTGCTGTTAGGGACTGGTAAAAAAAAATATGTTACAAAGAAAATGATTGAGATGTACCCATCATAGTCTCTCCACTGATCAAAATTTATATTGGATATCTATGTTTTTCCAGTTATATATTTTGTATGTGCAGGAATGGTAGAAAAAACTTTTCTACTTTCAATTGCCATTACTTATCTTTGGTAATTTTAAGCTTTCTAAATGTGCATTATCCAAGGTAATTGTAACTACCCAGCATTTTTTTTATGAGTGTGACACCGAGAAAGGCAAGAAAAATAGCCAAATCAGGCCCAGGCACAGAGGAAACATTATGAAGAAGACAAAGCAGAAGGTTAAGGACAAGGCAGAAATAAGGGCATAATACACAATACGTATATGACAGGCTGAAAGAATAGTTCAAGTACTTAGGACCTAGAGATATGGCAGGATTAGGCCCTGAGATGACGATAGATCCATTTCTTGAAGGAAGATAGGTTATGAGAATTAGGAAAAACAAAAGGAGGAAGAGAGCTCCAGATTCTGGAGGTAAATGGGAAGAAGCTGTTGCTGCACTGACCAATCACTGAGCTACAAATTTCCACACTACCAGTGGGATGAGGCCACTTGGCAAGTGTCATGCGGCCTCGGCAGTGGGGGAAGGATGCAACTCACCAACTCATCAAAGTAGCGATAAAAGTAGAATCGATAGAAAAGGGAAAGGGATGATACAATACAGTGAAGAGAAAGAGAATCCATATTAAAAGTAAGAGAAGGGTCACTGACGAGTCTGACTGCCTTAGATTCAAGCCTATCAAGGATATAAGTATAAGAAAAAGCACCCCAGATGTGTAAGCAATATTCTAAGAAGGGACAGACAAGAACTTCATAGATTTTAAGAAACTGGAAAGAGGAAAAGTAATGAAGAAGACAACAAAACCCCAAGGTTTTTGAATGAAAATTTTAAAATTTGGATTATGTGACTCCTCCAAGACAAGTTTGAGGCTACCTGGATTCCTAATACGTTAATAAAAGTAAGAGGAAAAATTTCGTTAGTTTCAAGACAATAGGGCTATCAGGAGGAGAAGAAGATAAAAGATATAGTCAGGAATCGTTTCTTGGAGGCATAAAATTTAGCCAAATTTCCAGTGCCCACTCAGATGCCCTCTGCAAATCGAAATTGAGAGTAGAAGATACAGTGATGTGAGAATATTTATGAGTAGCAGATAATGGTTGTTAAAACAAGGCAGAGGAAAACTGAGAGGTAATATCATCAGGAAAGGCGAGGAAAAGAGAGGTGGAATGGGACTGAAGAAGATCGTTGATGAAGAGAAGGAACAGAGTAAGTGAAAGAACAAAGCCCTGTGGAACGCCAATGGTAACAGGGATTGAGCTAGCTGTTGTGCCATCAACAACCACAGCTATAAAATAATCTAAGAGAAAACTGAAAATCATAAAGCAGAGAGAAGTGGTATAGCCATAAGCAGGGAGTTTGGCCAACAGAGCCTTGTTCCAGTCTCTGTCAAAAGCCTGAGATATCAAGGGTGACGACAACGGACTCCCCATAGTTCCTCAGAGAAGATGACTATACATGAGTAAGATAGGAATGGTGGTCACCAGTGGATCTTGCTTTGCAGTTGTACTGGTGATCAGAGATAATCAAGTTAGATTAGGACGTTTCAAGAAGTGAAAATTGAGTAAAGTTTCGAGTACTTTAGTGATAGCATAGGTTAGGGCAATAAGTCTGTGGCTGGAAGGAATAGAGTAGTCACTCTTCTTAGGAAGAGGCTGAACTAAAGCATGCTTTGAAGATGAAGGATAGATACTGGTTGAAAGAATGAGGGTAAAAGAGACGGCAAAGCATGGGAGCCAGTTTTCGGAAAACTCCTTAAGAAACCTTGCAGAGATACCATTGGCTCCAGATGCCTTGTACGTCTTTAGAGAGTGAAGAACATTATGAACTTTGCGTGAAGCAAGAATATTTTTCCCGTGTAATTATCTGTGTAAGTACACTAAATGTAAATAATTGTTACATAACAACTTTCCCATATCTAAAATCATATATATATAAATTAAATATTTAATAAATTTTTTACACTTACAGTTTTTTTGGCAGTAATGAATATATTTCCCTGAAGCGTTCTTTTAGCAGAGATGTTGCCAGTCTGCGTTTTAATGTGGATATTATGGCTTTTGAGTCCTGCTGTTTTTATATCGCCTTTATCAGTAGTGATATTCACTTCGTCAGCTTCCATTCCAAAGATCTGCACACTTGCTGCATCAAGGAGCTGAATATCGAGATCTGAAATAATATGGGGAATATTATCGTACTTTTCAAGCTTGAATTCTTTTGCTGAAGTCAGCAGGAAGTTTACAACCATGAGGAAACAATATATATAAGAATGCAGGGAAAAACAGGTTCTCATTTGCATCTATCAATTCATGCTTATTTGCTGTTATACAAAAGCTGGATGTAAAGCATGACCACAATGGTCATGCCGAAGAAATGTTCAAAACCTGGTTTCAGACATCACTGAAATACTTTGCCTCTTCATAAATGCTTGTGTTAATCACTCACACTATAATAAGGATATTTTTTATATCACATTGCAACACTTAATTCTTTATTTTGTGCATATCTCATATTCTTTGATGTTAAGGTCTCTCCTTTACTTACTTTTCACACCATATACAGTACTGTACTTCTATCAATATCATGGCTTGTTTTAGACAAACATATGATAACTCTGCCTTAAATATTTTCCTTGCTATTTTCCCTTTATACAGCCTTTCTGTGTCCAATAACCAATAGCGTAAATATTCCACACTCTTCACTTAACATTTCTTTTTCCTATACCTTTCACAGTCTCTCATTACTCACTATGGAGTAAATTAACTCCCAAGTTATGCTAAAGAACTGAAATTTCGGGTCAGCCGTTTAGGTGCTACTTGTTAGGACATAAATTTCCTTATCTTCACCACCATTCAGGGTTTAACACTCACTACTATACAATATTGTAGGAACAAATATTCCCTTATGTAATGCAAGTTTGGCCTTGAAATATGAGTAGATCTATGAACTTATGCAGGCAGTGATGCAAAAATGTCACACATACCATGGGATTTTTCTCCTGGAACTCTGGAGCTATGTGAATAATTTTTTTGGAAAAAACTGAATTTTGGTTATTGAAAAGGACTAGCAATGCCCGCATCCACCTAAGTAAAGCAAAGCAGCAGTTTACAAAACTACATTTTATTTAAAACAAACAACTCTCTATCACGCTGAAGTATTACAGTATTACCAGTCAACTCCTATGCTACACATTTTTTTTTACAATTCAATTTCAATAACTTGGGTACAAAGTACTGTATATATATCAATATGCTAAGTGATACAACTCATGCCACTCTAAAGCTAATGAGTTTTCTTCCCCGGGAATAAATATTGCCACAACTGATTAATAAATAAAAAGGCACGTTTTCTGCACGATGTTTGAACTCTACTATAGAAATAATGAACAGGTTTATATATTTTCAATGCGGATAGATAACTAATCTGGATATTTATTAAATTACAAGTTATTCTTGTTTAATCATTGGATAATTCTCAGATGCTCCAAACATGGTTACCAACATCATCTACTTGGTGATTACATTAAAATACACAACTTATACTGTATTGTGAGTATATAGAATGTATTGATAAACTTTACAGAAACACAACCAGAATGTACATCAGTCTCACTAAGAACAAACTGTATTAATATAAACACTTACTATATTTAATGGGAATCTGTATTTCACAATACATCTGAGTAGACTCGGGGAAAGCAGTGAGAGATAAAACATCCTTCAGCTCTCCAGTTAACTCTATAGTGACGTTTTTACACTGGGTGGAATCTTTTCCATATATGAATACAAAAGCTCTATCTGCATCAGGAAATTCCTGGAGTAAAAGGCATTGGTTAGCTCTTGTGTGTAATATTAAAAACAGAGGAAATTAATATATATATTTTTTTTATTTCTATCACAAGACTAATATATATTTCATAATAAAACTCCCTATTTTATAATGAAATTGACATCTGCATGTAGAAATCCTGGTAACAGAAAGTAACTAATTTATTACACTACTAGCTTAGTAATTGCATTAAAGAGCACATCAATCTCATTCATAAACTGGTATTTAGCACTTGTAGTAACCTTTTACAATGCATGAAAATAATAATACCTGAGGATTTGTAGGTTTAATTATGCAGTCAACGTTTCCATTAGAACGAAATTTTCCAAAACCTGGATAGACATGGAATTCTTTGCTCTTAAGCTTCGTATATTCTTCCATTCCAAAGCAATAATGTCGACAATTTTGTTTCATGTGCTTTAATCCATAAATTCTTGTATTCACTTGACATATATGTTTAACACTCAAAGGAGATATAAGATGATGAATTCTTCTAGTTATAAGATTCATGTTGCAGCCACTCTGGGATATGAAAAAGATAAAAGTAAATGTATGTACAATGCATTAAACAGAGAAGTTAAGAGCTTTTATTTATAGTAAATACTATTGTAATTTAAATTTTATGGTAGTATGCTTATGAAGGAAGTGGATAATGTGAATTAGTGCAAAAATAAATAACTCCATCTAAGTTTATTTAGTTACAATCCAATGCATGTTCATACACATGCAGTGCATTCTACCTAAGAGAGGTCAGGTAATATTTATGAGTCAGTTTTGTTGCACATTTCACAGATTTGCATCACCCCACAGCCTTTCACCACAATACTGTTGGATACTTGACTTTTATACTTTTATATTTTATTTCTTGAAAATTGATATAATAATGCTATAAAACCTAGAGTAAAGCTGAACTATTGAGAGCAACTATTTTTCTTATTGTATTTAAATGTTTTGCTGATCATATATATATATATATATATATATATATATATATATATATATATATATATATATATATATATATATATATATATATATATATATATATATATATATTAATAACACTGAACTGTTAACATACAGTCTAAAATGGGAGGAAAAGCCCATTAAATAAAACAACGAAGATATATATAAATAAAGTACTTATTAATTTCGTGACCTAAGCTGGTCACCTTCTCAAAGTACTTTGAGAAGGTGACCAGCTTAGGTCACGAAATTAATAAGTACTTTATTTATATATATTTTCGTTGTTTTATTTAATGGGCTTTTCCTTCCATATATATATATATATATATATATATATATATATATATATATATATATATATATATATATATGTATGAAAACATGAATCATTTTAACCCTGACCGGGACTCGACCCCAAGACACATAATTACTGTGTCATGGTGCTATCAACTACACCACTGAAGGTCTAAAGGAGAAGCAAACCTTACACCATAACTGCTATACTAGGAATGAAATTCTTTCTGAATACCTTTTTGTTCATATGACAGCTTTTCCTAATCTCACTCGTGGCTTTGTTTTTGGCATCTAATTCAAATCAGATATACAGGCATTAATAATAATCAAATAGGTTTAAGTCCTGGTCAGGGGTAAAATAAGAATTTTGTTTTCACTTATGAAAGAGAGAAACCCTCTTTTTACTATGCTCCTCCTCGTTGTACCTCACCCCTGGCGAGGAAATGCTCTGTAAATCCAGGTATTGAGGGTGGGGGCCCAGGGGGCGGACAAAACTGGTTTCAGAAATTGAAACAAGCAGCCAGAACAACTATAGAACCACAAGCACCAAAACCCAACCTTACCTAAATTGGCAAAATTGATTAGAGATAATATTCGAATTTAAGTTTTAATTTTTGTATAAATCTAGATATGAATTAACCGACTCTGAGTGCTATATTTATACAACGACTGCGTTACGATAGCGCAATAATACTGATATTACCACTGTTTGTTTCACACAAGTCGTAAACAAATAAAACCTTTCTTAATGTTTGGCAGGAAATGTTCTGAATATAACAACTCCGTTTTAAGAGATGTAACACTTTCCTTAAACCAGCCTTTTTTTTTTTTAATCTGAAGCAGAAAAATATAGAGCATACAACACAGGAAATAACAAAGGCTTTCTGTTACTAAACTGTATTTCGAAGCAAACTGAGGCAACAGCTTATGAAACACTAAAGTTGTGGTTGTTTTTGTTTACTTGCTCTATGGACTACGGCGTCATGCAGAGATGGTTATTTCCTACTCGTGAGTATACATCGAAAACAAAACTGAATATTAAGTTTTTTTTTTTTTTTTTTTTTTTTTTTTTGCATGTTAAAGTTCCAGTATAACTTTGGAGCTTTAATTTTGGTACATTTTCTCCCATATATCAAAACCCTTGGTATACATACAATACATTAGTAAAAAGTGGCGGAAAGCATATTCTGCAAGATAACACAAACAATCTAAGGAAACTTTTCTACCATGTCTGAGAAAAATCCCTAGTCAAACCTGCAAAAATCCCTAACTCACCTAACACTGTAAGGCATTCTATATATTTCTCATAGTTTGTAACCCATTTGATTATTTCTTCTTAATTATATGGACTCTATATTTCGAAATAATTGAAGTTTTGGTTTCCACCGAAAATATAAATGAAAATATAAATGGCAAACCTGCATTGTATTGTTATCAAACACTCAGTTTGTCTTGAATTCCATCTTGACGAAGCTTTAACAACATGTGAGTACTGTATATCTCTTTTCAGTCAAGATTCGCTTTGTCTACCCTTCCATACTTCGTAATATAAATAGATAAGGTTCGTTTGATGATCTCTTAAATTTTTGGATTAAACTTTTTTTCCTCATAGGTTTTGATGTTTTTGAATGAATCTGATTATTGTTTTTCTTTGAAATCACCAAATTTGGTGTGAGAGCCAATACTGATGGGCGGCAGTGGATATTTAAATATACCAACTTAACCTATCTCAAATATGAAGCCTTACATACCTGAATAGGGTAAATTTGGGTGCTTATACAGCAGCACAGCACATTCCAGGAAGTGGTGGTAACGCAGAGTTCTCAGGTAGGCTGTGGAGGGTGCGTTAAATGAATCCTAACCATCCAAAAATAGAGGGGGGGGTGCATAAAGCGAATCTTTTACTTTCTTATCTATAGTATCTAATGCCATGACTATTATAATGAGTTCACACATTCATTTTTTTTTTTTTTACAGAATTTTGTTCGTCGTTATTGTCTAGTACTTATGATCATTTGCTGTAATAGTTCATTTTCATTTATTTTTGTTTTCAACTATGTATTGATAATGAAATTTTTCTTTGTTAAGTAATGGCTTACGTCTACAATCCCAGTCAGGAAAAATTCTCGAGTTTATTGTGATTTTAGGTTGAGCTAGTTTACTTTTTGTTAAGAAACGAATTGGTATCAGGTATTCTTTTTTTTTAGTAATATTAGATTTCAATATTTTTAATTTCATTTCACATAGGGGATGAATGTGAAAGAAAACATTGGCTATATATTTAATAAAATTCAGTAAAAATTAGGATTTTTTTATATCAATAGGAAATTCCTGTTGAATTCCAAGCCATACAAGTGGGTTCTGGTAGGAAATTTCAGCCATAACTCTTGTAACTTAGCTTTCTGCGTGTATATGGTTGTGAAATAAGTTCAGAATGGAAAGGAGATTGGAAGTCTGTTTTTGAAAAACTAATAGCTGTGGCCATAGAAAGATTGTCTTATTATTATTACTGTTTGCTGCAGCTGCAAACTTACCTTTTACCCCAAGAGCCAGTATAGGTTCCTGACTTTATATCTGCTCGAATTTGTTTGAAGGGTGTTTCAGACTGCACATTAGTAGGCTGCATTGGGAC